>SRMA01026047.1:0-21271 GCA_007224835.1 Danionella cerebrum
AAAATTTTAGATAGTGCTCAATTCAACTTGTTTTTTATTTTACCATGCCTTGAGGTGATTTCATATGTCTTTGGTTTACATTTTGATGGTGCTTCTGCTCACGTTTTGCCTACTGGATGCTTGGCCCCGCATTACTGCTTGCAGTTATATTTAGGGGCCAAGCAGCAAAGCTGCGAAGGCACCTATTGTGTTTGTTCCGTTTCTTCTTATTATTCTTCCTTCTTCTTCTTCTTCTTCTTCTTCTTCTTCTTCTTCCGTAATGAAGTCAATGAGAGCCATATGAACCGTTTGCGGGAAAGTTATGAAATTTGGCCCACTGACTGCCAAGCCTCTGACCTACAATCTAACTAAATTTGAAGTCTCCAAACCAAACCATCTAGCGCCACCAATAGGCCAAAGTTACACCCACGTTTATGCTAATAACTTTTGAACCGTAAGTCGAATAAACAAAATTCCACTTCCCACTGATTCCTTGGCTCAAGACGAATCGACCTGACCCTATGACGTCATTTTCCGTCATGCAAATTTTTCCGCCATTTTGAATTTTATGAAAAACCTACTTTTGCTAACTCCTCCGTGGCCGTTTGTCCAAACTTCACGAAATTCGCTCCACATCATCTACTGACTATGCCAAACAAAAGTTATTTCTTGGATTTTTGAATCGTCAAACCGTTATCGAAATATTCGCGAATGATCCTTACGCAAAACTCGCAAAAATGATTGTAAGGCAATAACTTCGCAACGCTTTAGCCTATGTACACCAAACTTTGTCTCTGTTGTAACACCTATGATCTGAGGCTGCATGCAGTGTTTCGTCGCTCTGCCCCCTAGTGGTCCGGAGATATAAAAAATTGGCAATTCGACCTGTATTTCCCAAACCGTTTGTCCAAAATTCATAAAATTGGTATCAGCGCGTTTGGAGCATCAAGCCGAGTCGAACCATGTCCATTTTTACTGTGTTGGCCATTTTGGGCGCCGGCCATTTTGAATTATGCCAAAAAATGCTGTATTTCAAACATACTTTACTTTGAAATTCTGAAAGTTGTTGTGAATGTTTGACACCATGCTCTGAAGGGACTGAACAAATTTTACGCCAGTGCCACCTTGTGGCCAAAAGATATAAACGATTTTTGAAAAATGCTAATAACTTTTGCTAGTTTAGCCTATTGTCAAAAATCTCATCCAGTTTTGTTCCTTAGGTCGAGCTGAAAACATAGATATACAATTTACCATACTTGATTGAACTTCCTGTCTGTCATGTTGAATTGGCTGAAAACCTTACTTTTTCTAACTCCACCCAGGCCATTTGACTGATTCTCACCAAATTTGAATTGGAACATCCTTAGACCTTGCTGGCAAAAAGGTATTCGTAACGTGTTGATTGCTTTTGCCGTTTTCGATAAGAGCCATGACGATTGTGATGCCGTCGGGTCATGTGGTTTCCGAAGCTCTATCTCTGCAATTGTTTGCCATATTGACACCAAATTTGTTGTGAGTCATCAGTACCAAAGACTGACACCAGAACAAAAGTACTAAGAGCGCCACCTTATGGTCAAAATTCATAAAATTGTAAATAGCGCTCAATTCAACTTGTTTTTTATGCTACCATGCCTTGTGGTGATTTCATATGTCTTTGGTTTACATTTTGATGGTGCTTCTGCTCACGTTTTGCCTACTGGATGCTTGGCCCCGCATTACTGCTTGCAGTTATATTTATTAGGGGCCAAGCAGCAAAGCTGCGAAGGCACCTATTGTGTTTGTTCCGTTTCTTCCTATTATTATTCTTCCCTCTTCTTCCTCTTCCGTAATGAAGTCAATGGGAGCCGTATGAACCGTTTGCGGCAAAGTTATGAAATTTGGCCCACTGACTGCCAAGCCTCTGACCTACAATCTGACCAAATTTGAAGTCTCCAAACCAAACCATCTAGCGCCACCAATAGGCCAAAGTTACACCCACGTTTATACTAATAACTTTTGAACCGTAAGTCGAATAAACAAAATTCCACTTCCCACTGATTCCTTGGCTCAAGTCGAATCGACATGATCCTATGACGTCATTTTCCGTCATGCAAATTTTTCCGCCATTTTGAATTTTATGAAAAACCTACTTTTGCTAACTTCTCCGTGGCCATTTGTCCAAACTTCACGAAATTCGCTCCACATCATCTACTGACTATGCCGAACAAAAGTTATTGCTTGGATTTTTGAATCGTCCAACCGTTATTGAATTATTCGCAAATGATCCTTACGCAAAACTCGCAAAAATGATTGTAAGGCAATAACTTCGCAACGCTTTAGCCTATGTACACCAAACTTTGTCTATGTTGTAACACTTATGATCTGAGGCTGAATGCAGTGTTTCGTCGCTCTGCCCCCTAGTGGTCCGGAGATATAAAAAATTGGCAATTCGGCCTGTATTTCCCAAACCGTTTGTCCAAAATTCATAAAATTGGTATCAGCGCGTTTGGAGCATCAAGTCGAGTTGGACCATGTCCATTTTTACTGTGTCGGCCATTTTGGGCGTCGGCCATTTTGAATTATGCCAAAAAATGCTGTATTTTAAACATACTTTACTTTAAAATTCTGAAAGTTGTTGTACATGTTTGACACCATGCCCTGAAGAGACTCAACAAATTTTACGCCAGCGCCACCTTTTGGTCAAAAGATATAAACGATTTTAGAAAAATGCTAATAACTTTTGCTAGTTTAGCCTATTGTCAAAAATCTCATCCAGGTTTGTTCCTTAGGTCGAACTGAAAACATAGATATAAAATTTACCAAAAATGATTGAACTTCCTGTCTGTCATGTTGAATTGGCTGAAAACCTTACTTTTTCTAACTCCACCCAGGCCGTTTGACTGATTCTCACCAAATTTGAATTGGAACATCCTTAGACCTTGCTGGCAAAAATGTATTCGTAACATGTTGATTGCTTTTGCCGTTTTCGATAAGAGCCATGACGATTGTGATGCCGTCGGGTCATGTGGTTTCCGAAGCTCTATCTCTGCAATTGTTTGCCATATTGACACCAAATTTGTTGTGAGTCATCAGTACCAAAGACTGACCCCAGAACAAAAGTTACTAGGAGCGCCATCTAATGGTCAAAATTCATAAAATTTTAGATAGTGCTCAATTCAACTTGTTTTTTATGCTACCATGCCTTGTGGTGATTGCATATGTCTTTGGGTTACATTTTGATGGTACTTTTGCTCACGTTTTGCCTACCGGATGCTTGGCCCCGCATTACTGCTTGCAGTTATATTTATTATTATTCCTCCTTCTTCTTCTTCTTCTTCTTCCGTAATGAAGTCAATGGGAGCCTTATGAACCGTTTGCGGGAAAGTTATGAAATTTGGCCCACTTACTGCCAAGCCTCTGACCTACAAGCTAACCAAATTTGAAGTCTCCAAACCAAACCATCTAGCGCCACCAATAGGCCAAAGTTACACCTCTGTTTATGCTACTAACTTTTGAACCGTAAGTCGAATAAACAAAATTCCACATCCCACTGATTCCTTGGCTCGAGACGAATCGACCTGACCCTATGACGTCATTTTCCGCCATGCAAATTTTTCCGCCATTTCGAATTTTATGAAAAACCTACTTTTGCTAACTCCTCCGTGGCCGTTTGTCCAAACTTCACAAAATTTGCTCCACATCATCTACTGACTATGCTGAACAAAAGTTATTACTTGGATTTTCGATTCGTTAAACCGTTATCAAATTATTAGCGAATAAACCTTATGCAAAACTCGCCAAAATGATTGTAAGGCTATAACTTCGCAACGCTTTAGCCTATGTACACCAAACTTTGTGTATGTTGTAACACCTATGATCAGAGGATGCTTGCAGTGTTTCGTCGCTTTGCCCCCTCGTGGTCTGGAGATATAAAAAAACTGGCATTTCGGCCTGTATTTCCCAAACCGTTTGTCCAAAATTCATAAAATTGGTATCAGCGCGTTTGGAGCATCATGCCAAGTTGAACCATGTCCATTTTTACTGTGTCGGTCATTTTGAATTATGCCAAAAAATGCTGTATTTCAAACATGCATTACTTTAAAATTCTGAAAGTTGTTGTTCATGTTTGACACCATGCCCTGAAGGGACTCAACAAATTTTACGCCAGCGCCACCTTGTGGCCAAAAGATATAAACGATTTTAGAAAAATGCTAATAACTTTTGCTAGTTGAGCCTATTGTCAAAAATCTCATCCAGTTTTGTTCCTTAGGTGGAGCTGAGAACATAGATATAAAATTTACCATAATTGATTGAACTTCCTGTCTGCCATGTTGAATTGGCTGAAAACCTTACTTTTTCTAACTTCACCCAGACCGTTTGTCAGATTCTCACCCAATTTGAATCGGAACATCCTTAGACCTTGCTGGCAAAAAGTTATTCGTAGCCTATTGATTGCTTTTACCATTTTCGATAAGAGCCATGACGATTGTGATGCTGTCGAGTCAAGTTGTTTCCGAAGCTGTATCTCTGCAACCGTTTTCCATATTGACACCAAATTTGTTGTGAGTCATCAGTACCAAAGGCTGTCCCCAAAACAAAAGTTCTAAGAGCCCCACCTAATGGTCGAAATTCATAAAATTTTAAATAGCGCTCAATTCAACTTGTTTTTTTATGCTACCATGCCTTGAGGTGATTTCATAAGTCTTTGGTTTACATTTTGATGGTACTTCTGCTCACGTTTTGCCCACTGGATGCTTGGCCCCGCATTACTGCTTGCAGTTATTAGGGGCCAAGCAGCAAAGCTGCGAAGGCACCTATTGTGTTTGTTCCATTTCTTCCTATTATTATTATTCTTCCTTCTTCTTCTTCTTCTTCCTCTTCCGCCGCAAAGTCAATGGCAGCCCTATGAACCGCTTGAGGAAAAGTTATGAAATTTGGCCCACTCACTGCCAAGCCTCTGACCTATAAGCTGACCAAATTTGAAGTCTCCAAACCAAACCGTCTAGCGCCACCAATAGGCCAAAGTTTCACCTACGTTTATGCTAATAACTTTTGAACCGTAAGTCGAATAAACAAAATTCCACTTCCCACTGATTCCTTGGCTCAAGACGAATCGACCTAACCCTATGACGTCATTTTCCGCCATGCAAATTTTTCCGCCATTTTGAATTTTATGAAAAACATACTTTTAATAACTCCTCCGCGGCCGTTTGTCCAAACTTCACGAAATTCGCTCCACATCATCTACTGACTATGCCGAACAAAAGTTATTTCTTGGGTTTTTGAATAGTCAAACCGTTATCGAATTGTTCGCGAATGATCCTTACGCAAAACTCGAAAAAATGATTGTAAGGCGTTAACTTCGCAACGCTTTAGCCTATGTACACCAAACTTTGTCTATGTTGTAACACCTATGATCTGAGGCTGGAGGCAGTGTTTCGTCGCTCTGCCCCCTAGTGGTCCGGAGATATAAAAAATTGGCAATTCGGCCTGTATTTCCCAAACCGTTTGTCCAAAATTCATAAAATTGGTATCAGCGCGTTTGGAGCATCAAGCCGAGTCGAACCATGTCCATTTTTACTGTGTCGGCCATTTTGGGTGTCGGCCATTTTGAATTATGCCAAAAAATGCTGTATTTCAAACATGCTTTACTTTGAAATTCTGAAAGTTGTTGTGCATGTTTGACACCATGCCCTGGAGGGACTCAACAAATTTTACGCCACCGCCACCTTGTGGTCAAAAGATATAAACGATTTTAGAAAAATGCTAATAAATTTTGCTAGCTTTAGCCTATTGTCAAAAATCTCATCCAGTTTTGTTCCTTAGGTCGAGCTGAGTACATAGATATAAAATTTAACATAATTGATTGAACTTCCTGTCTGCCATGTTGAATTTGCTGAAAACCTTACTTTTCTAACTCCCCCCAGACCGTTAATCCAATTCTCACCAAATTAGAATAGGATCATCCTTAGACCTTGCTGGAAAAAAGTTATTTGTAGCGTGTTGATTGCTTTTATCGTTTTCGATAAGAGCCATGACGACTGTGATGCCGTCGGGTCAAGTGGTTTCCGGAGCTGTATCTCTGCAACCGTTTGCCATATTGACACCAAATTTGTTGTGAGTCATCAGTACCAAAGGCTGACCCCAAAACAAATGTTACTAAGAGTGCCACCTAATGGTCAAAATTCATAAAATTTTTAATAGTGCTTTATTTCGATTTTTTGAGTCAATTTCATGTCTTTGGTTTACATTTCGATGGTGCTTCTGTTCACGTTTTGCCTACTGGATGCTTGGCCCCGCATTACTGCTTGCAGTTATATTTATTATTAGGGGCCAAGCCACCGAAGGTGCGATGGCACCTATTGTATTTGTTGGCGTTCTTATTATTAGGGGCCAAGCCACCGAAGGTGCGATGGCACCTATTGTATCTGTTGGCGTTCTTATTATTATTATTATTCCGCCATTGAAGTCAATGGCAGCCCTATGAACCGATTGCGGGAAACTTATGAAATTTGGCCCAAGGATTCAAATGGTCATCATAAGAAATCTGACCCAATCTGGACCCTCTAACTCAAACTCTATAGCGCCACCACTAGTCCAAAGTTTCACATATGTAAATGCCAATAACTCAAGAATTCTATGGTGTAAAAACAAAATTCTTTTTGCCACTGATTCCATGGCTCATGATGATTCTAATGATCTCAATGATCTCATGTTTCAATTATCCAATTAGCCGCCATTTTGAATAATTAAAAATGCAACTTTTTCAAACTCCTCCTAGACCGTTCATCCAATTCCCATGAAACTCATGCAGTATCATCTACAGACCCTATTGAGTAAAAGTTATCAAAAGAAATTTATTTGGTCTTATGGTTTTAGAGAAATTAACGAATAAATAAAATATAAAACTAGCAAAAGTGGCCATGTGGCCATATCTCTTAAACCATTTGGTGGATTGAGACCAAATTTGCTGTGTGTTATAAGAGTCGTGTCCTGAGGTTGCCTGCTGAGTTTCAACTCAGTGCCCCCTAGTGGTCAGGAGATACAAAAAATGTCTTTTTTGGCTAATAACTTCATATCACTTTGTCCAAAAATCATGAAGTTGGTCTTAAAGTGTTCACGGCATCATACCGAGTTGGTACATATGCATTTTTACTAGGTCAGCCATTTTTGAAGTCAGCCATTTTGTTTTTTGTCAAAAATTAACGTTTTGTCCAAATGCCTTATGAACACCTTGCAGGAAAATTATAAAATTTGACACGCTGATACAGTTGGCTATTATAAGTACTATGACCCAATCTAGAGTTTCTAGGTCATACTCTATAGCGCCACCACTAGTCCAAAGTTTCACAAAACGTTAATGCGAATAACTCATGAAATGTGTGGTCTAAGGACAAAATTCTTTTTGCAACTGATTCCATGGTCAATATCAATTTTAACGAACACCATGACGTCTTGTTCCAATTATCCAATTAGCCGCCATTTTGAATATTTAAAACCAACTTTTTTGAACTCCTTCTAGACTGTTCATGCAATTCTTATGAAACTCATGCAGTATCATCTACAGACCCTATTGAGCAAAAGTTATCAAAAAAATTTTTTTGGTCTTACCGTTTTAGAGAAATTAATAAATAAACATTGTGAAACTAGTAAAAAGGTCAATTGGATGTCTCTCTCAAACCGTTCAGTTAAATAAGACTAAATTTGGTGGGTGTTAAAAGAGCCACGTGTTAAGGTTCCTTGTGGAGTTTGAATTCGGTGCCCCCTAGTGGCCAGGAGATATGAAAAATGATTTTTTTTTTCAAAATCCTAAAATTTAATTTCATATTTTTGAAGCATCGTGCTGAGTCAGTTTCTTTGAACGTTTACTATGTTAGTCAATTAGATGTCAGCCATATACTTTTTTTTGCTCACATGTACAGCAGATCTCTCGATGAAACTTAAAATACCTTTTTTGTTTCTTTTCAGCCTTCATCTTTTTCCCCATCTTCATTCTGATGGCCGCTTGGCCCCGTATCACTGCTTGCAGTTATATTTATTAGGGGCCAAGCCACCGAAGGTGCGATGGCACCTATTGTATCTGTTGGCGTTCTTATTAGGGGCCAAGCCACCGAAGGTGCGATGGCACCTATTGTATTTGTTGGCGTTCTTATTATTATTAGGGGCCAAGCCACCGAAGGTGCGATGGCACCTATTGTATTTGTTGGCGTTCTTATTATTATTATTATTATTCCGCCATTGAAGTCAATGGCAGCCCCATGAACCGATTACGGGAAAGTTATGAAATTTGGCCCAAGGATTCAAATGGTCATCATAAGAAATCTGACCAAATCTGGACCCTCTAACTCAAACTCTATAGCGCCACCACTAGTCCAAAGTTTCACATATGTAAATGCCAATAACTCAAGAATTCTATGGTGTAAAAACAAAATTCTTTTTGCCCCTGATTCCATGGCTCATGATGATTCTAATGATCTCAATGATCTCATTTTCCAATTGTCCAATTAGCCGCCATTTTGAATATTCAAAATTGCAACTTTTTCGAACTCCTCCTAAACCGTTCATCCAATTCCCATTAAACTCATGCAGTATCATCTACAGACCCTCTTGTGCAAAAGTTATCAAAAGAAATTTATTTCATCTTATGTTTTTAGAGAAATTAACGAATAAATAAAATATAAAACTAGCAAAAATGGCCATATGGCAATATCTCTTAAACCATTCGGTGAATTGAGACCAAATTTGCTGTGTGACATAAAAGTCGTGTCCTGAGGATGCCTGCTGAGTTTCAACTCAGTGCCCCCTAGTGGTCAGGAGATACAAAAAATGTCTTTTTTGGCTAATAACTTCATATCACTTTGTCCAAAATTCATAAATTTGGTCTTAAAGTTTTTAGGGCAGCATAACGAGTTGGTACATGTGCATTTTTACTAGGTCAGCCATTTTTGAAGTCAGCCATATTGTTTTTTGTCAAAAATTAACGTTTTGTCCAAATGACTTATGAACACCTTGCAGGAAAATTATAAAATTTGACACGCTGATACAGTGGGCTATTATAAGTACTATGACCCAATCTGGAGTTTCTAGGTCATACTCTATAGCGCCACCACTAGTCCAAAATTTCACAAACATTAATGCAAATAACTCATGAAATGTGTGGTCTTAGGACAAAATTCTTTTTGCAACTGATTCCATGGTCGATATCAATTTTAACGAACACCATGACGTCTTGTTCCAATTATCCAATTAGCCGCCATTTTGAAGAATTAAAACTGCAACTTTTTCGAACTCCTCCTAAACTGTTCATCCAATTCCCATGAAACTCATGAAATATAATCTACAGACCCGATTGACAAAAAGTTATCACTAGAAATTTTTTTGGTCCAATGGTTTTAGAGAAATTAATGAATAAACATTGTGAAACTAGTGAAAAGGTCAATTGGATGTCTCTCTCAAACCGTTCAGTTAAATAAGACTAAATTTGGTGGGTGTTGCAAGAGCCACGTGTTATGGTTCCTTGTGGAGTTTGAATTCGGTGCCCCCTAGTGGCCAGGAGATATGAAAAAATTTTTTTTTTTTCAAAATCCTAAAATTTAATTTCATATTTTGAAGCATCGTGCTGAGTCAGTTTCTTTGAACGTTTACTATGTTAGTTAATTAGATGTCAGCCATATAGTTTTTTTTTGCCCAATTTTTCTTTGCTCACATGTACATCAGCTCTCTCGACGAAACTTAAAATACCTTTTTTGTTTCTTTTCAGCCTTTGTTCATCTTTTTCCCCTTCTTCATTCTGATGGCCGCTTGGCCCCGTATCACTGCTTGCAGTTATATTTAGGGGCCAAGCCACCGAAGGTGCGATGGCACCTATTGTATTTGTTGGCGTTCTTATTATTATTATTATTATTATTATTATTATTATTCCGCCATTGAAGTCAATGGCAGCCCTAAGAACCGATTGCGAGAAAGTTATGAAATTTGGCCCAAGGATTCAAATGGTCATCATAAGAAATCTGACCCAATCTGGACCCTCTAACTCAAACTCTATAGCGCCACCACTAGTCCAAAGTTTCACATATGTAAATGCCAATAACTCAAGAATTCTATGGTGTAAAAACAAAATTCTTTTTTCCATTGATTCCATGGCTCATGATGATTCTAATGATCTCAATGATCTCATGTTCCAATTATCCAATTAGCCGCCATTTTGAATAAATAAAATTGCAAATTTTTCGAACTCCTCTTAGACCGTTCATCCAATTCCCATGAAACTCATGCAGTATCATCTACAGACCCTATTGAGCAAAAGTTATCAAAAGAAATTTATTTGGTATTATGGTTTTAGAGAAATTAACGAATAAATAAAATATAAAACTAGCAAAAGTGGCCATATGGCTATATCTCGTAAACCATTCGATGGATTAAGACCAAATTTGCTGTGTGGTATAAGAGTCATGTCCTGAGGTTGCCTGCTTAGTTTTAGCTCAGTGCCCCCTAGTGGTCAGGAGATACAAAAAAATTATTTTTTGGCTAATAACTTCATATCACTTTGTCCAAAATCAAGAAGTTGGTCTTAAAATGTTCAGGGCATCATACCGAGTCGGTACATGTGCATTTTTACTAGGTCAGCCATTTTTGAAGTCAGCCATTTTGTTTTTTGTCAAAAATGAACGTTTTGTCCAAATGCCTTATGAACACCTTGCAGGAAAATTATAAAATTTGACACGCTGATACAAGTATGGCTATTATAAGTACTCTGACCCAATCTGGAGTTTCTAGGTCATACTCTATAGCACCACCACTAGTCCAAAGTTTCACAAAACGTTAATGCGAATAACTCATGAAATGTGTGGTCTAAGGACAAAAATTTTTTTTTCAACTGATTCAATGGTCAATGGCAATTTCAAAGAACACCATGACGTCTTGTTCCAATCATCCAATTAGCCGCCATTTTGAATAATCAAAACTGCAACTTTTTCAAACTCCTTCTAGACCGTTCTACCAATTCTCATGAAACTCATGCAGTATCATCTACAGACCCTATTGAGCAAAAGATATCAAAAGAGATTTATTTGGTCTTATGGTTTTAGAGAAATGAAAGAATAAATAAAATAGAAAACTAGCAAAAGTGGCCATATGGATATATCTCTAAAACCGTTCCTTGGATTGAGACCAAATTTCCCGTCTGTCATGATAGTCATATCCTGAGGTTGTATGTTGAGTTTCAACTTAGTGCCCCCTAGTGGTCAGGAGATACGAAAAATGTCTTTTTTGGCTTCTAACTTTATATCGCTTCGTCCAAAAATCATAAACTTGGTCTTAAAGTGTTCAGGTCATCATACCGAGTCGGGACATGTAAATTTTTACTAGGTCAGACATTTTGGTTTTTGTCAAAAATTTATGTTTTGTCTAAATATCTTATGAACCCCTTACAGGAAAATTATAAAATTTGGCACTCTGATACAGTTGGCCATAATAAGTACTCTGACCCAATTTGGAGTTTCTAGGTCATACTCTATAGCGCCACCACTAGTCCAAAATTTCACAAACATTAATGCAAATAACTCATGAGATGTGTGGTCTAAGGACAAAATTCTTTTTGCAACTGATTCCATGGTCAATATCAATTTTAACGAACACCATGACGTCTTGTTCTAATTATCCAATTAGCCGCCATTTTAAATAATTAAAATTGCCACTTTTTCGAACTCCTCCTAAACTGTTCATCCAATTCCCATGAAACTCATGAAATATAATCTACAGACCCGATTGACAAAAAGTTATCACTAGAAATTTATTTGGTCTAATGGTTTTAGAGAAATTAATGAATTAACATTGTGAAACTAGTAAAAAGGTCAATTGGATGTATCTTTCAAACTGTTCAGTTAAATAAGACTAAATTTGTTGGGTGTTATAAGAGCCACGTGTTAAGGTTCCTTGTGGAGTTTGAATTCGGTGCCCCCTAGTGGCCAGGAGATATGAAAAATTATTTTTTTTTTTAAAATCCTAAAATTTAATTTCATATTTTTGAAGCATCGTGCTGAGTCAGTTTCTTTGAACGTTTACTATGTTAGTTAATTAGATGTCAGCCATATAGCTTTTTTTGCCCAATTTTTCTTTGCTCACATGTACATCAGCTCTCTTGACAAAACTTAAAATACCTTTTTTGTTTCTTTTCAGCCTGTGTTCATCTTTTTCCCCTTCTTCATTCTGATGGCCGCTTGGCCCCGTATCACTGCTTGCAGTTATATTTATTATTATTATTATTATTATTATTATTATTATTATTCCGCCATTGAAGTCAATGGCAGCCCCATGAACCGATTACGGGAAAGTTATGAAATTTGGCCCAAGGATTCAAATGGTCATCATAAGAAATCTGACCAAATCTGGACCCTCTAACTCAAACTCTATAGCGCCGCCACTAGTCAAAAGTTTCACATATGTAAATGCCAATAACTCAAGAATTCTATGGTGTAAAAACAAAATTCTTTTTTCCCCTGATTCCATGGCTCATGATGATTCTAATGATCTCAATGATCTCATTTTCCAATTATCCAATTAGCCGCCATTTTGAATATTCAAAATTGCAACTTTTTCGAACTCCTCCTAAACCGTTCATCCAATTCCCATGAAACTCATGCAGTATCATCTACAGACCCTCTTGCGCAAAAGTTATCAAAAGAAATTTATTTCATCTTATGGTTTTAGAGAAATTAACGAATAAATAAAATATAAAACTAGCAAAAATGGCCATATGGCAATATCTCTTAAACGATTTGGTGAATTGAGACCAAATTTGCTGTGTGATATAAGAGTCGTGTCCTGAGGATGCCTGCTGAGTTTCAACTCAGTGCCCCCTAGTGGTCATGAGATACAAAAAATGTCTTTTTAGGCTAATAACTTCATATCACTTTGTCCAAAATTCATAAATTTGGTCTTAAAGTGTTCAGGGCATCATAACGAGTCGGTACATGTGCATTTTTACTAGGTCAGCCATTTTTGAAGTCAGCCATTTTGTTTTTTGTCAAAAATTAACGTTTTGTCCAAATGACTTATGAACACCTTGCAGGAAAATTATAAAATTTGACACACTGATACAGTGGGCTATTATAAGTACTGTGACCCAATCTGGAGTTTCTAGGTCATACTCTATAGCGCCACCACTAGTCCAAAATTTCACAAATATTAATGCAAATAACTCATGAAATGTGTGGTGTAAGTACAAATATATTTTTGCAACTGATTCCATGGTCAATATCAATTTTAACGAACACCATGATGTCTTGTTCCAATTAGCCGCCATTTTGAATAATCAAAACTGCAACTTTTTCTTACTCCTCCTAAACTGTTCATCCAATTCCCATGAAACTCATGAAATATAATCTACAGACCCAATTGACAAAAGTTATCACTAGAAATTTATTTGGTCTAATGGTTTTAGAGAAATTAATGAATAAACATTGTGAAACTAGTAAAAAGGTCAATTGGATGTCTCTCTCAAACCGTTCAGTTAAATAAGACTAAATTTGGTGGGTGTTGTAAGAGCCACGTGTTAAGGTTCCTTGTGGTGTTTGAATTCGGTGCCCCCTAGTGGCCAGGAGATATGAAAAATGTTTTTTTTTCAAAATCCTAAAATTTAATTTCATATTTTTGAAGCATCGTGCTGAGTCAGTTTCTTTGAACGTTTACTATGTTAGTTAATTAGATGTCAGCCATATAGTTTTTTTTGCCCAATTTTTCTTTGCTCACATGTACATCAGCTCGCTCGACGAAACTTAAAATACCTTTTTTGTTTCTTTTCAGCCTTTGTTCATCTTTTTCCCCTTCTTCATTCTGATGGCCGCTTGGCCCCGTATCACTGCTTGCAGTTATATTTATTATTATTATTATTATTCCGCCATTGAAGTCAATGGCAGCCCCATGAACCGATTACGGGAAAGTTATGAAATTTGGCCCAAGGATTCAAATGGTCATCATAAGAAATCTGACCAAATCTGGACCCTCTAACTCAAACTCTATAGCGCCACCACTAGTCCAAAGTTTCACATATGTAAATGCCAATAACTCAAGAATTCTATGGTGTAAAAACAAAATTCTTTTTGCCACTGATTCCATGGCTCATGATGATTCTAATGATCTCAATGATCTCATGTTCCAATTATCCAATTAGCCGCCATTTTGAATAATTAAAATTGCAACTTTTTCAAACTCCTCCTAGACCGTTCATCCAATTCCCATAAAACTCATGCAGTATCATCTACAGACCCTATTGAGCAAAAGTTATCAAAAAAAATTTATTCCGTCTTATGGTTTTAGAGAAATTTACGAATAAATAAAATATAAAACTAGCAAAAGTGGCCATGTGGCTATATCTCTTAAACCATTTGGTGGATTGAGACCAAATTTGCTGTGTGTTATAAGAGTCAGGTCCTGAGGTTGCCTGCAGAGTTTCAAGTCATTGCCCCCTAGTGGTCAGGAGATACAAAAAATGTCTTTTTTGGCTAATAACTTCATATCACTTTGTCCAAAATTCATAAATTTGGTCTTAAAGTGTTCAGGGCATCATAACGAGTCGGTACATGTGCATTTTTACTAGGTCAGCCATTTTTGAAGTCAGCCATTTGTTTTTTGTCAAAAATTAACATTTTGTCCAAATGCCTTATGAACACCTTGCAGGAAAATTATAAAATTTGACACGCTGATACAGTGCGCTATTATAAGTACTATGACCCAATCTGGTGTTTCTAGGTCATACTCTATAGCGCCACCACTAGTCCAAAAATTCACAAAAATTAATGCAAATAACTCATGAAATGTGTGGTCTAAGGACAAAATTCTTTTTGCAACTGATTCCATGGTCAACATCAATTTTAACGAACACCAATGATGTCTTGTTCCAATTATCCAATTAGCCGCCCTTTTGAATAAACAAAACTGCAACTTTTTCTAACTCCTTCTAGACAGTTCATCCAATTCCCATGAAAGTCATGCAGTATCATCTACAGACCCAATTGAGCAAAAGTTATCAAAAGAAATTTATTTGGTCTTATGGTTTTAGAGAAATTAACAAAAAAATAAAATATAAAACTAGCAAAAGTGGCCATGTGGCTATATCTCTTAAACCATTCAATAAATGGAGACCAAATTTGCTGTGTGTTATAAGAGTCATGTCCTGAGGTTGCCTGCTGAGTTTCAACTCAGTGCCCCCTAGTGGTCAGGAGATACAAAAAAATTCTTTTTTGGCTAATAACTTCATATCACTTTGTCCAAAATTCATAAATTTGGTCTTAAAGTGTTCAGGGCATCATAACGAGTCGGTACATGTGCATTTTTACTAGGTCAGCCATTTTTGAAGTCAGCCATTTTGTTTTTTTGTCAAAAATTAACGTTTTGTCCAAATGCCTTATGAACACCTTGCAGGAAAATTATAAAATTTGACACGCTGATACAGTGGGCTATAATAAATACTATGACCCAATCTGGAGTTTCTAGGTCATACTCTATAACACCACCACTAGTCCAAAATTTCAAAAAACATTAATGCAAATAACTCATGAAATGTGTAGTCTAAGGACAAAATTCTTGTTGCAACTGATTCCATGGTCAATATCAATTTTAACGAACACCATGACGTCTTGTTCCAATTATCCAATTAGCCGCCATTTTGAATAATCAAAACTGCAACTTTTTCTAACTCCTCCTAAACTGTTCATCCAATTCCCATGAAACTCATGAAATATAATCTACAGACCCAATTGACAAAAAGTTATCAAAAGAAATTTATTTGGTCTAACGGTTTTAGAGAAATGAAAGAATAAATAAAATAGAAAACTAGCAAAAGTGGCCATATGGATAAATCTCTAAAACAGTTCCGTGGATTGAGACCAAATTTGCCATGTGTCATGATATTGATATCCTGAGGTTGTATGTTGAGTTTCATTTTAGTGCCCCCTAGTGGTCAGGAGATACAAAAAGTGTATTTTTGGCTAATAACTTTACGACCAAGTTTATGATTTTTAGACGAAGTGATATAAAGTGTTCAGGTCATCATACCAAGTCGGGACATGTAAATTTTTACTAAGTCAGCCATTTTGGATGTTAGCCATTTTTTTTTGCAAAAATTTATGTTTTGTCCAAATATCTTATGAACCCCTTACAGGAAAATTATAAAATTTGGCACTCTGATACAGTTGGCCATAATAAGTACTCTGAACCAATTTGGAGTTTTTAGGTCATACTCTATGAGATACGAAAAAAGATTTTTTTTTTCAAAATCCGAAAATTTGTTTTAACATTTTTGAAGCATCGTGCTGAGTCAGTTTCTTTGAATGTTTACTATGTTAGTCATTTAGATGTCAGCCATATACTTTTTTTGCTCACATGTACAGCAGATCTCTCCATGAAACTTAAAATACCTTTTTTGTTTCTTTTCAGCCTTTGTTCATCTTTTTCCCCTTCTTCATTCTGATGGCCGCTTGGCCCCGTATCACTGCTTGCAGTTATATTTAGGGGCCACGCCACCGAAGGTGCGATGGCACCTATTGTATTTGTTGGCGTTCTTATTAGGGGCCAAGCCACCGAAGGTGCGATGGCACCTATTGTATTTGTTGGCGTTCTTATTATTATTATTATTCCGCCATTGAAGTCAATGGCAGCCCCATGAACCGATTACGGGAAAGTTATGAAATTTGGCCCAAGAATTTAAATGGTCATCATAAGAAATCTGACCCAATCTGGACCCTCTATTTCAAACTCTATAGCGCCACCACTAGTCCAAAGTTTCACATATGTAAATGCCAATAACTCAAGAATTCTATGGTGTAAAAACAAAATTCTTTTTGCCACTGATTCCATGGCTCATGATGATTCTAATGATCTCAATGATCTCATGTTTCAATTATCCAATTAGCCGCCATTTTTAATAATTAAACTCCTCCTAGACCGTTCATCCAATTCCCATGAAACTCATGCAGTATCATCTACAGACCCTATTGAGCAAAAGTTATCAAAAGAAATTTATTTCGTCTTATGGTTTTAGAGAAATTAACGAATAAATAAAATATAAAACTAGCAAAAGTGGCCATGTGGCTATATCTCTTAAACCATTCGGTGGATTGAGACCAAATTTGCTGTGTGTTATGAGAGTCATGTCCTGAGATTACCTGTTGAGTTTCAACTCAGTGCCCCCTAGTGGTCAGGAGATACAAAAAATGTCTTTTTTGGCTAATAACTTCATATCACTTTGTCCAAAATTCATAAATTTGGTCTTAAAGTGTTCAGGGCATCATAACGAGTCGGTACATGTGCATTTTTACTAGGTCAGCCATTTTTGAAGTCAGCCATTTTGTTTTTTGTCAAAACGTTTTGTCCAAATGCCTTATAAAAAAACCTTGCAGGAAAATTATAAAATTTGACACGCTGATACAGTGGGCTATTATAAGTACTATGACCCAATCTAGAGTTTCTAGGTCATACTCTATAGCGCCACCACTAGTCCAAAGTTTCACAAACGTCAATGCGAATAACTCATGAAATGTGTGGTCTAAGGACAAAATTCTTTTTGCAACTGATTCCATGGTCAACATCAATTTTAACGAACACCAATGATGTCTTGTTCCAATTATCCAATTAGCCGCCATTTTGAATAAGCAAAACTGCAACTTTTTCTAACTCCTTCTAGACAGTTCATCCAATTCCCATGAAAGTCATGCAGTTTCATCTACAGACCCAATTGACCAAAAGTTATCAAAAGAAATTTATTTGGTCGTATGGTTTTAGAGAAATTAACAAATAAATAAAATATAAAACTAGCAAAAGTGGCCATGTGGCTATATCTCTTAAACCATTCGGTAAATGGAGACCAAATTTGCTGTGTGTTATAAGAGTCATGTCCTGAGGTTGCCTGCTGAGTTTCAACTCAGTGCCCCCTAGTGGTCAGGAGATACAAAAAATGTCTTTTTTGGCTAATAACTTCATATCACTTTGTCCAAAATTCATAAATTTGGTCTTAAAGTGTTCAGGGCATCATAACGAGTCGGTACATGTGCATTTTTACTAGGTCAGCCATTTTTGAAGTCAGCCATTTTGTTTTTTGTCAAAAATTAACGTTTTGTCCAAATGCCTTATGAACACCTTGCAGGAAAATAATTAAATTTGACATGCTGATACAGTTGGCTATTATAAGTACTATGACCCAATCTGGAGTTTCTAGGTCATACTCTATAGCGCCACCACTAGTCCAAAGTTTCACAAACATTAATGCGAATAACTCATAAAATGTGTGGTCTAAGGACAAAATTCTTTTTGCAACTGATTCCATGGTCAATATCAATTTTAACGAACACCATGACGTCTTGTTCCAATTATCCAATTAGCCGCCATTTTGAAATATCAAAACTGCAACTTTTTCTAACTCCTACTAAACTGTTCATCCAATTCCCATGAAACTCATGAAATATAATCTACAGACCCGATTGACAAAAAGTTATCACTAGAAATTTTTTTGGTCTAATGGTTTTAGAGAAATTAATAAATAAACATTGTGAAACTAGTAAAAAGGTCAATTGGATGTCTCTCTCAATCCGTTCAGTTAAATAAGACTAAATTTGTTGGGTGTTATAAGAGCCACGTGTTAAGGTTCCTTGTGGAGTTTGAATTCGGTGCCCCCTAGTGGCCAGGAGATATGAAAATGATTTTTTTTTTCAAAATCCTAAAATTTAATTTCATATTTTTGAAGAATAGTGCTGAGTCAGTTTCTTTGAACGTTTACTATGTTAGTTAATTAGATGTCAGCCATATAGTTTTTTTTGCCCAATTTTTCTTTGCTCACATGTACATCAGCTCTCTCGACGAAACTTAAAATACCTTTTTTGTTTCTTTTCAGCCTTTGTTCATCTTTTTCTCCTTCTTCATTCTGATGGCCGCTTGGCCCCGTATCACTGCTTGCAGTTATATTTATTATTATTATTATTCCGCCATTGAAGTCAATGGCAGCCCTATGAACCGATTGCGGGAAAGTTATGAAATTTGGCCCAAGGATTCAAATTGTCATCATAAGAAATCTGACCCAATCTGGACCCTCTAACTCAAACTCTATAGCGCCACCACTAGTCCAAAGTTTCACATATGTAAATGCCAATAACTCAAGAATTCTATGGTGTAAAAACAAAATTCTTTTTGCCACTGATTCCATGGCTCATGATGATTCTAATGATCTCAATGATCTCATGTTCCAATTATCCAATTAGCCGCCATTTTGAATATTAAAAATTACAACTTTTTCGAACTCCTCCTAGACCGCTCATCCAATTCCCATGAAACTCATGCAGTATCATCTACAGACCCTATTGAGCAAAAGTTATCAAAAGAAATTTATTTGGTCTTATGGTTTTAGAGAAATTAATGAAAAAATAAAATACAAAACTAGCAAAAGTGGCCATATGGCTATATCTCGTAAACCATTCGATGGATTGAGACCAAATTTGCTGTGTGTTATAAGAGTCATGTCCTGAGATTGCCTGTTGAGTTTCAACTCAGTGCCCCCTAGTGGTCAGGAGATACAAAAAATGTCTTTTTTGGCTAATAACTTCATATCACTTTGTCCAAAAATCATGAAGTTGGTCTTAAAGTGTTCAGGGCATCATTTCGAGTCGGTACATGTGCATTTTTACTAGGTCAGCCATTTTTGAAGTCAGCCATTTTGTTTTTTTGTCAAAAATTAACGTTTTGTCCAAATGCCTTATGAACACCTTGCAGGAAAATTATAAAATTTGACACGCTGATACAGTTGGCTATTATAAGTACTCTGACCCAATCTAGAGTTTCTAGGTCATACTCTATAGCGCCACCACTAGTCCAAAGTTTCACAAACGTTAATGCGAATATCTCATGAAATGTGTGGTCTCAGGACAAAATTCTTTTTGCAACTGATTCAATGTTCAATGGCAATTTCAAAGAACACCATGACGTCATGTTCCAATTATCCAATTAGCTGCCATTTTGAATAATCAAAACTGCAACTTTTCGAACTCCTTCTAGACCGTTCCTCCAATTCCCATGAAACTCATGCAGTATCATCTACAGACCCTATAGAGCAAAAGTTATCAAAAGAAATTTATTTGGTCTAATGGTTTTAGAGAAATGAAAGAATAAATAAAATAGAAACCTAGCAAAAGTGGCCATATGGATAAATCTCTAAAACAGTTCCGTGGATTGAGACCAAATTGGCCATGTGTCATGATAGTGATATCCTGAGGTTGTATTTTGAGTTTCAACTTAGTGCCCCCTAGTGGTCAGGAGATACAAAAAGTGAATTTTTGGCTAATAACTTTAAGACCAAGTTTATGATTTTTACACGAAGTGATATAAAGTGTTCAGGTCATCATACCAAGTCGGGACATGTAAATTTTTACTAAATCAGCCATTTTGGATGTTAGCCATTTTTTTTTTGCAAAAGTTTATGTTTTGTCCAAATATCTTATGAACCCCTTAAAGGAAAATTATAAAATTTGGCACTCTGATACAGTTGGCCATAATAAGTACCGTATTTTTCGGCTCATAAGACGCACTTTTTCTTCCCCAAAACTGAGGGGGAAAAGTTGGTGCGTCTTATGAAGCGAATGCAAACCGCCGCGAAGTCCGGTAACGGCCGTATGAGAGGTGTAAGAGCTCCGGAGCTAGGCCGAAGCCGCGGCCATATTTGTTTACTAAGCGCTGCGCGCTGACGTCATCGCCCACCTTTGCCATTGCGCGGACATAACGAAAACGGGGGGGAAAACTACATTTCCCACAATGCCTTTGGCATCCGCATCCATACTTACGTCACGAGCGAAACTACAGAGATCAGCTGACTCTCGCATTTGAGTGATCTCTCACGCTACAAACCCGTTTTCTCACGCTAAAATACATTTCAAGATGTGAAATGGGCACAGCTCATAGTTTGTCTGCTATGTTTTTTGAGCCTGACAATAAGATGATGATCGATAAGCATCGTCTTCAGTCTGTGAGGGTTTTATTTCCGCTAAACATTCACTTGGACAGTTTCACAATCTTGGACAGTTTGATCCTTTTGAGTTATTTGGGTTTTCATAAGCTGACAAAAATCAAAAGGATTTATATTAGAACAAAAAGCATACGCTTGTTTCCAGCGCTCGCTCTCTATCTCTCTCTCTCTCGCGGGCGCGCGCGCGCGCGCTCGCGCTCGCGAGGTAAACAAAACGATCTCAATGACTGAAACTCTTCTTTAATAAACTCAAACTCAAATCATCTCTCAACGGTACATCTCACACATGTACATACGAGATAACAAACGTAG
>SRMA01026047.1:21291-31890 GCA_007224835.1 Danionella cerebrum
AAAAGAAATTTATTTCGTCTTATGGTTTTAGAGAAATTAACGAATAAATAAAATATAAAACTAGCAAAAGTGGCCATATGGCTATATCTCTTAAACCATTCGGTGGATTGAGACCAAATTTGCTGTGTGTTATAAGAGTCATGTCCTGAGATTGCCTGTTGAGTTTCAACTCAGTGCCCCCTAGTGGTCAGGAGATACAAAAAAATGTCTTTTTTGGCTAATAACTTCATATCACTTTGTCCAAAAATCATGAAGTTGGTCTTAAAGTGTTCAGGGCATCATTCCGAGTCGGTACATGTGCATTTTTACTAGGTCAGCCATTTTTGAAGTCAGCCATTTGGTTTTTTGTCAAAAATTAACGTTTTGTCCAAATGCCTTATGAACACCTTGCAGGAAAATTATAAAATTTGACACGCTGATACAGTTGGCTATTATTAGTACTCTGACCCAATCTAGAGTTTCTATTCATACTCTATAGTGCCACCACTAGTCCAAAGTTTCACAAACGTTAATGCGAATATCTCATGAAATGTGTGGTCTCAGGACAAAATTCTTTTTGCAACTGATTCAATGTTCAATGGCAATTTCAAAAAACACCATGACGTCATGTTCCAATTATCCAATTAGCTGCCATTTTGAATAATCAAAACTGCAACTTTTTCGAACTCCTTCTAGACCGTTCCTCCAATTCCCATGAAACTCATGCAGTATCATCTACAGACCCTATAGAGCAAAAGTTATCAAAAGAAATTTATTTGGTCTAATGGTTTTAGAGAAATGAAAGAATAAATAAAATAGAAAACTAGCAAAAGTGGCCATATGGATAAATCTCTAAAACAGTTCCGTGGATTGAGACCAAATTGGCCATGTGTCATGATAGTGATATCCTGAGGTTGTATGTTGAGTTTCAACTTAGTGCCCCCTAGTGGTCAGGAGATACAAAAAGTGTATTTTTGGCTAATAACTTTAAGACCAAGTTTATGATTTTTAGAAGAAGTGATATAAAGTGTTCAGGTCATCATACCAAGTCGGGACATGTAAATTTTTACTAAGTCAGCCATTTTGGATGTTAGCCATTTTTTTTTTGCAAAAGTTTATGTTTTGTTTAAATATCTTATGAACCCCTTACAGGAAAATTATAAAATTTGGCACTCTGATACAGTTGGCCATAATAAGTACTCTGAACCAATTTGGAGTTTTTAGGTCATACTCTATAAGATACGAAAAAAGATTTTTTTTTTTCAAAATCCGAAAATTTGTTTTAATATTTTTGAAGCATCGTGCTGAGTCAGTTTCTTTGAATGTTTACTATGTTAGTCAATTAGATGTCAGCCATATACTTTTTTTGCTCACATGTACAGCAGATCTCTCCATGAAACTTAAAATACCTTTTTTGTTTCTTTTCAGCCTTTGTTCATCTTTTTCCCCTTCTTCATTCTGATGGCCGCTTGGCCCCGTATCACTGCTTGCAGTTATATTTACTATTATTATTATTAGGGGCCAAGCCACCGAAGGTGCGATGGCACCTATTGTATCTGTTGGCGTTCTTATTATTATTATTCCGCCATTGAAGTCAATGGCAGCCCCATGAACCAATTACGGGAAAGTTATGAAATTTGGCCCAAGGATTCAAATGGTCATCATAAGAAATCTGACCAAATCTGGACCCTCTAACTCAAACTCTATTGCGCCACCACTAGTCCAAAGTTTCACATATGTAAATGCCAATAACTCAAGAATTCTATGGTGTAAACACAAAATTCTTTTTGCCACTGATTCCATGGCTCATGATGATTCTAATGATCTCAATGATCTCATTTTCCAATTATCAAATTAGCCGCCATTTTGAATATTAAAAAATGCAACTTTTTCGAACTCCTCCTAGACCGTTCATCCAATTCCCATGAAACTCATGCAGTATCATCTACAGACCCTATTGAGCAAAAGTTATCAAAAGAAATGTATTTGGTCTTATGGTTTTAGAGAAATTAACGAATAAATAAAATATAAAACTAGCAAAAGTGACCATGTGGCTATATCTCTTAAACCATTTGGTGGATTGAGACCAAATTTGCTGTGTGTTATAAGAGTCATGTCCTGAGGTTGCCTGCTGAGTTTCAACTCAGTGCCCCCTAGTGGTCAGGAGATACAAAAAAATGTCTTTTTTGGCTAATAACTTCATATCACTTTGTCCAAAATTCATAAATTTGGTCTTGAAGTGTTCAGGGCATCATAACGAGTCGGTGCATGTGCATTTTTACTAGGTCAGCAATTTTTGAAGTCAGCCATTTTGTTTTTTGTCAAAAATTAACGTTTTGTCCAAATGACTTATGAACACCTTGCAGGAAAATTATAAAATTTGACACGCTGATACAGTGGGCTATTATAAGTACTTTGACCCAATCTGGAGGTTCTAGGTCATACTCTATAGCGCCACCACTAGTCCAAAATTTCACAAACATTAATGCAAATAACTCATGAAATGTGTGGTCTAAGGACAAAATTATTTTTGCAACTGATTCCATGGTCAATATCAATTTTAACGAACACCATGACGCCTTGTTCCAATTATCCAATTAGCCGCCATTTTGAATAATCAAAACTGCAACTTTTTCTAACTCCTCCTAAACTGTTCATCCAATTCCCATGAAACTCATGAAATATAATCTACAGAAAAAAAAAAAAAAAAGTTATCACTAGAAATTTTTTTGGTCTAATGGTTTTAGAGAAATTAATAAATAAACATTGTGAAACTAGTAAAAAGGTCAATTTGATGTCTCTCTCAAACCGTTCAGTTAAATAAGACTAAATTTGGTGGGTGTTGTAAGAGCCACGTGTTAAGGTTCCTTGTGGAGTTTGAATTCGGTGCCCCCTAGTGGCCAGGAGATATGAAAAATGATTTTTTTTTCAAAATCCTAAAATTTAATTTCATATTTTTGAAGCATCATGCTGAGTCAGTTTCTTTGAACGTTTACTATGTTAGTTAATTAGATGTCAGCCATATAGTTTTTTTTGCCCAATTTTTCTTTTCTCACATGTACATCAGCTCTCTCGACGAAACTTAAAATACCTTTTTTGTTTGTTTTCAGCCTTTGTTCATCTTTTTCCCCTTCTTCATTCTGATGGCCGCTTGGCCCCGTATCACTGCTTGCAGTTATTAGGGGCCAAGCAGCAAAGCTGCGAAGGCACCTATTGTGTTTGTTCCGTTTCTTCCTATTTTTATTATTAGGGGCCAAGCAGCAAAGCTGCGAAGGCACCTATTGTGTTTGTTCCGTTTCTTCCTATTATTAGGGGCCAAGCCACCGAAGGTGCGATGGCACCTATTGTATTTGTTGGCGTTCTTATTATTATTATTATTATTATTATTATTATTCCGCCATTGAAGTCAATGGCAGCCCCATGAACCGATTACGGGAAAGTTATGAAATTTGGCCCAAGGATTCAAATGGTCATCATAAGAAATCTGACCAAATCTGGACCCTCTAACTCAAACTCTATAGCGCCACCACTAGTCCAAAGTTTCACAAATGTAAATGCCAATAACTCAAGAATTTTATGGTCTAAAAACAAAATTCTTTTTGCCACTAATTCCATGGCTCATGATGATTCTAATGATCTCAATGATCTCATGTTCCAATTATCCAATTAGCCGCCATTTTGAATAATTAAAATTGCAACTTTTTCGAACTCCTCCTAGACCGTTCATCCAATTCCCATGAAACTCATGCAGTATCATCTACAGACCCTCTTGTGCAAAAGTTATCAAAAGAAATTTATTTCATCTTATGGTTTTAGAGAAATTAACTAATAAATAAAATAAAAAACTAGCAAAAATGGCCATATGGCAATATCTCTTAAACGATTCGGTGAATTGAGACCAAATTTGCTGTGTGATATAAGAGTCGTGTCCTGAGGATACCTGCTGAGTTTCAACTCAGTGCCCCCTAGTGGTCAGGAGATACAAAAAATGTCTTTTTAGGCTAATAACTTCATATCACTTTTGTCCAAAATTCATAAATTTGGTCTTAAAGTGTTCAGGGCATCATAACGAGTCGGTACATGTGCTATTTTACTAGGTCAGCCATTTTTGAAGTCAGCCATTTAGTTTTTTGTCAAAAATTAACGTTTTGTCCAAATGCCTTATGAACACCTTGCAGGAAAATTATAAAATTTGACACGCTGATACAGTGGGCTATTATAAGTACTATGACCCAATCTGGAGTTTCTAGGTCATACTCTATAGCGCCACCACTAGTCCAAAATTTCACAAACATTAATGCAAATAACTCATGAAATGTGTGGTCTAAGGACAAAATTCTTTTTGCAACTGATTCCATGGTCAATATCAATTTTAACGAACACCATGACATCTTGTTCCAATTATCCAATTAGCCGCCATTTTGAATAATTAAAACTGCAACTTTTTCTAACTCCTCCTAAACTGTTCATCCAATTCCCATGAAACTCATGAAATATAATCTACAGACCCGATTGACAAAAAAATATCACTAGAAATTTTTTTGGTCTAATGGTTTTAGAGAAATTAATGAATAAACATTGTGAAACTAGTAAAAAGGTCTATTGGATGTCTCTTTCAAACCGTTCAGTTAAATAAGACTAAATTTGGTGGGTGTTGCAAGAGCCACGTGTTAAGTTTCCTTGTGGAGTTTGAATTCGGTGCCCCCTAGTGGCCAGGAGATACGAAAAATGATTTTTTTTTTTCAAAATCCTAATATTTATTTTTATATTTTTGAAGTATCGTGCTGAGTCAGCGTCTTTGCATGTTTACTATGTTAGTCAATTAGATGTCCGCCATATACTTTTTTTTGCTCACATGTATGGCAGATCTCTCGATGAAATTTAAAATACCTTTTTTGTTTATTTTCAGCCTTTGTTCATCTTTTTCCCCTTCTTCATTCTGATGGCCGCTTGGCCCCGTATCACTGCTTGCAGTTATATTTATTATTATTATTATTCCGCCATTGAAGTCAATGGCAGCCCCATGAACCGATTACGGGAAAGTTATGAAATTTGGCCCAAGGATTCAAATGGTCATCATAAGAAATCTGACCAAATCTGGACCCTCTAACTCAAACTCTATAGCGCCACCACTAGTCCAAAGTTTCACATATGTAAATGCCAATAACTCAAGAAATCTATGGTGTAAAAACAAAATTCTTTTTGCCACTGATTCCATGGCTCATGATGATTCTAATGATCTCAATGATCTCATTTTCCAATTATCCAATTAGCCGCCATTTTGAATATTAAAAATTGCAACTTTTTCGAACTCCTCCTAGACCGTTCATCCAATTCCCATGAAACTCATGCAGTATCATCTACAGACCCTATTAAGCAAAAGTTATCAAAAGAAATTTATTTCGTCTTATGGTTTTAGAGAAATTAACGAATAAATTAAATATAAAACTAGCAAAAGTGGCCATATGGCTATATCTCTTAAACCATTCGGTGGATTGAGACCAAATTTGCTGTGTGTTATAAGAGTCATGTCCTGAGATTGCCTGTTGAGTTTCAACTCAGTGCCCCCTAGTGGTCAGGAGATACAAAAAATGTCTTTTTTGGCTAATAACTTCATATCACTTTGTCCAAAAATCATGAAGTTGGTCTTAAAGTGTTCAGGGCATCATTCCGAGTCGGTACATGTGCATTTTAACTAGGTCAGCCATTTTTGAAGTCAGCCATTTTGTTTTTTGTCAAAAATTAACGTTTTGTCCAAATGCCTTATGAACACCTTGCAGGAAAATTATAAAATTTGACACGCTGATACAGTTGGTTATTATAAGTACTCTGACCCAATCTAGAGTTTCTAGGTCATACTCTATAGCGCCACCACTAGTCCAAAGTTTCACAAACGTTAATGCGAGTATCTCATGAAATGTGTGGTCTCAGGACAAAATTCTTTTTGCAACTGATTCAATGTTCAATGGCAATTTCAAAGAACACCATGACGCCATGTTCCAATTATCCAATTAGCTGCCATTTTGAATAATCAAAACTGCAACTTTTTCGAACTCCTTCTAGACCGTGCCTCCAATTCCCATGAAACTCATGCAGTATCATCTACAGACCCTATAGAGCAAAAGTTATCAAAAGAAATTTATTTGGTCTAATGGTTTTAGAGAAATGAAAGAATAAATAAAATAGAAAACTAGCAAAAGTGGCCATATGGATAAATCTCTAAAACAGTTCCGTGGATTGAGACCAAATTGGCCATGTGTCATGATAGTGATATCCTGAGGTTGTATGTTGAGTTTCAACTTAGTGCCCCCTAGTGGTCAGGAGATACAAAAAGTGTATTTTTGGCTAATAACTTTAAGACCAAGTTTATGATTTTTAGACGAAGTGATATAAAGTGTTCAGGTCATCATAACAAGTCGGGACATGTAAATTTTTACTAAGTCAGCCATTTTGGATGTTAGCCATTTTTTTTTTTGCAAAAATTTATGTTTTGTCCAAATATCTTATGAACCCCTAACTGGAAAATTATAAAATTTGGCACACTGATACAGTTGGCCATAACAAGTACTCTGACCCAATTTGGAGTTTATAACTCATACTCTAGAGCACCACCACTAGTCCAAAATTTCACAAACTTTAATGCCAATAACTCATGAAACGTGTGGTCTAGGGACAAAAATCTTCATGCAACTGATTCGATGGTCAATGGCAATTTTAAAGAATACCATGATGTCCAGTTCCGATCATCCAATTAGCCGCCATTTTGAATAATTAAAATTGCCACTTTCTCAAACTCCTCCTAAACTGTTCATCCAATTCCCATGAAACTCATGAAATATAATCTTCAGACCCGATTGACAAAAAGTTATCAAAAGAAATTTATTTGATCTTTTGGTTTTAGAGAAATTAAGGAATAAACATTGTGAAACTAGTAAAAAGGTCATTTGGATGTATCTCTCAAACCATTCAGTTAAATAAGATTAAATTTGGTGGGTGTTGTAAGAGCCATGTGTTAAGGATCCTTGTGGAGTTTGAATGCGGTGCCTGCTAGTGGCCAGGAAATCTTTCAATCTTTAGGATTTTCAAAATCCTAAAATTTCTTTTAATATTTTTGAAGCATCATGCTGAGTCAGTTTCTTTAAATCTTTACTACGTTAGTCAATTAGATGTCAGCCATATAGTTTTTTTTTTTGCCCAATTTTTTTTTACTCATGTACAGCAGCTCTCTCGACGAAACTTAAAATACCTTTGTTGTTTCTTTTCAGCCTTTGTTCATCTTTTTCCCCTTCTTCATTCTGATGGCCGCTTGGCCCCGTATCACTGCTTGCAGTTATATTTATTATTATTATTATTATTCCGCCATTGAAGTCAATGGCAGCCCCATGAACCGATTACGGGAAAGTTATGAAATTTGGCCCAAGGATTCAAATGGTCATCATAAGAAATCTGACCAAATCTGGACCCTCTAACTCAAACTCTATAGCGCCACCACTAGTCCAAAGTTTCACATATGTAAATGCCAATAACTCAAGAATTCTATGGTGTAAAAACAAAATTCTTTTTGCCCCTGATTCCATGGCTTATGATGATTCTAATGATCTCAATGATCTCTTTTTCCAATTATCCAATTAGCCGCCATTTTGAATATTCAAAATTGCAACTTTTTAGAACTCCTCCTAAACCGTTCATCCAATTCCCATGAAACTGATGCAGTATCATCTACAGACCCTCTTGTGCAAAAGTTATCAAAAGAAATTTATTTCATCTTATGGTTTTAGAGAAATTAACGAATAAATAAAATATAAAACTAGCAAAAATGGCCATATGGCAATATCTCTTAAACAATTCGGTGAATTGAGACCAAATTTGCTGTGTGATATAAGAGTCGTGTCCTGAGGATGCCTGCTGAGTTTCAACTCAGTGCCCCCTAGTGGTCAGGATATACAAAAAATGTCTTTTTAGGCTAATAACTTCATATCACTTTGTCCAAAATTCATAAATTTGGTCTTAAAGTGTTCAGGGCATCATAACGAGTTGGTACATGTGTATTTTTACTAGGTCAGCATTTTTTGAAGTCAGCCATTTTGTTTTTTGTCAAAAATTAACGTTTTGTCCAAATGACTTATGAACACCTTGCAGGAAATTTATAAAATTTGACACGCTGATACAGTGGGCTATTATAAGTACTATGACCCAATCTGGAGTTTCTAGGTCATACTCTATAGCGCCACCACTAGCCCAAAATTTCACAAACATTAATGCAAATAACTCATGAAATGTGTAGTCTAAGGACAAAATTCTTTTTGCAACTGATTCCATGGTCAATATCAATTTTAACGAACACCATGGCGTCTTGTTCCAATTATCCAATTAGCCGCCATTTTGAATAATCAAAACTGCAACTTTTTCTAACTCCTCCTAAACTGTTCATCCAATTCCCATGAAACTCATGAAATATAATCTACAGACCCAATTGACAAAAGTTATCACTAGAAATTTATTTGGTCTAATGGTTTTAGAGAAATTAATGAATAAACATTGTGAAACTAGTAAAAAGGTCAATTGGATGTCTCTCTCAAACCATTCAGTTAAATAAGACTAAATTTGGTGGGTGTTAAAAGAGCCACGTGTTAAGGTTCCTTGTGGTGTTTGAATTCGGTGCCCCCTAGTGGCCAGGAGATATGAAAAATGATTTTTTTTTTTCAAAATCCTAAAATTTAATTTCATATTTTTGAAGCATCGTGCTGAGTTAGTTTCTTTGAATGTTTACTATGTTAGTCAATTAGATGTCAGCCATATACTTTTTTTTTCTCACATGTACAGCAGATCTCTCGATGAAACTTAAAATACCTTTTTTGTTTCTTTTCAGCCTTTGTTCATCTTTTTCCCCTTCTTCATTCTGATGGCCGCTTGGCCCCGTATCACTGCTTGCAGTTATATTTATTATTATTCCCCTATTGAAGTCAATGGCAGCCCCATGAACCGATTACGGGAAAGTTATGAAATTTGGCCCAAGGATTCAAATGGTCATCATAAGAAATCTGACCAAATCTGGACCCTCTAACTCAAACTCTATAGCGCCACCACTAGTCCAAATTTTCACATGTGTAAATGCCAATAACTCAAGAATTCTATGGTGTAAAAACAAAATTCTTTTTGCCCCTGATTCCATGGCTCATGATGATTCTAATGATCTCAATGATCTCATTTTCCAATTATCCAATTAGCCGCCATTTTGAATATTCAAAATTGCAACTTTTTCGAACTCCTCCTAAACCGTTCATCCAATTCCCATGAAACGCATGCAGTATCATCTACAGACCCTCTTGTGCAAAAGTTATCAAAAGAAATTTATTTCATCTTATGGTTTTAGAGAAATTAACGAATAAATAAAATATAAAACTAGAAAAAATGGCCATATGGCAATATCTCTTAAACGATTCGGTGAATTGAGACCAAATTTGCTGTGTGATATAAGATTCGTGTCCTGAGGATGCCTGCTGAGTTTCAACTCAGTGCCCCCTAGTGGTCAGGAGATACAAAAAATGTCTTTTTAGGCTAATAACTTCATATCACTTTGTCCAAAATTCATAAATTTGGTCTTAAAGTGTTCAGGGCATCATAACGAGTCAGTACATGTGCATTTTTACTAGGTCAGCAATTTTTTAAGTCAGCCATTTTGTTTTTTGTCAAAAATTAACGTTTTGTCCAAATGACTTATGAACACCTGGCAGGAAAATTATAAAATTTGACACGCTGATACAGTGGGCTATTATAAGTACTATGACCCAATCTGAAGTTTCTAGGTCATACTCTATAGCGCCACCACTAGTCCAAAATTTCACAAACATTAATGCAAATAACTCATGAAATGTGTAGTCTAAGGACAAAATTCTTTTTGCAACTGATTCCATGGTCAATATCAATTTTAACGAACACCATGACGTCTTGTTCCAATTATCCAATTAGCCGCCATTTTGAATAATCAAAACTGCAACTTTTTCTAACTCCTCCTAAACTGTTCATCCAATTCCCATAAAACTCATAAAATATAATCTACAGACCCGATTGACAAAAAGTTATCACTAGAAATTTTTTTGGTCTAATGGTTTTAGAGAAATTAAAAAATAAACATTGTGAAACTAGTAAAAAGGTCAATTGGATGTCTCTCTCAAACCGTTCAGTTAAATAAGACTAAATTTGGTGAGTGTTGTAAGAGCCACGTGTTAAGGTTCCCTGTGGAGTTTGAATTCGGTGCCCCCTAGTGGCCAGGATATATGAAAAATGATTTTTTTTTAAATCCTAAAATTTAATTTCATATTTTTGAAGCATCATGCTGAGTCAGTTTCTTTGAAAGTTTACTATGTTAGTTAATTAGATGTCAGCCATATAGTTTTTTTGCCCAATTTTTCTTTGCTCACATGTACATCAGCTCTCTCGACGAAACTTAAAATACCTTTTTTGTTTCTTTTTAGCCTTTGTTCATCTTTTTCCCCTTCTTCATTCTGATGGCCGCTTGGCCCCGTATCACTGCTTGCAGTTATATTATTTAGGGGCCAAGCCACCGAAGGTGCGATGGCACCTATTGTATCTGTTGGCGTTCTTATTATTATTATTATT
>SRMA01026048.1:0-218544 GCA_007224835.1 Danionella cerebrum
TGATTCAGTTCAGGATGATTCCATTCAGTTCAGTATGATTCAGTTCAGGATGATTCAGTTCAGTTCAGTATGATTCAGTTCAGGATGATTCCATTCAGTTCAGTATGATTCAGTTCAGTTCAGTATGATTCAGTTCAAGATGATTCAGTTCAGGATGATTCCATTCAGTTCAGTTTGATTCAGTTCAGGATGATTCCATTCAGTTCAGTATGATTCAGTTCAGGATGATTCAGTTCAGGATGATTCCATTCAGTTCAGTTTGATTCAGTTCAGGATGATTCCATTCAGTTCAGTATGATTCAGTTCAGGATGATTCAGTTCAGGATGATTCATCTTTGTTTGATGTGGTCGTGCAGGAGAAGAAGCTACTGGAAGAACGAATCGCGGAGTTCACCACAAACCTGGCAGAGGAAGAGGAGAAATCCAAGAGCCTTCAGAAGCTGAAGAACAAGCATGAGGCCATGATCACTGACCTGGAGGGTGAGGACCCAGCATCTTGAGGAGCATACTGAAGAGAATCGAGTTTTCCAATCGTTTTTTTGCTGCTTAGACCGCCTGCGTCGGGAGGAGAAGCAGCGTCAGGAGCTGGAGAAGAACCGCAGGAAGCTGGAGGGAGACTCCACTGAACTCCATGACCAGATCGCCGAGCTGCAGGCGCAGATCGCAGAGCTCCGGGCTCAACTCGCCAAGAAAGAGGAGGAGCTGCAGGAGGTCCTCGCCAGGTCTGAACACACGCACCCAGAGCTCACTTTCATGAGGATGGCGTAGAAGCTGACTTGTGTTTTGTGATCCAGGATGGAGGAGGAGGCGGCGCAGAAGAACTTGGCGCAGAAGAAGATCCGCGAAATGGAGGCACAGCTGAGTGAACTCCAGGAGGATCTGGAGCTGGAGAGAGCTGCCCGTGGCAAGGCTGAAAAACACCGGAGAGACCTCGGGGAGGAGCTGGAGGCACTCAAGACAGAGCTGGAGGACACTCTGGACTCCACGGCAGCCCAGCAGGAGCTCAGGTGGAGAGGAGCACTCCGTCGCTAGCTGCTAGTTTGTGCCGTTAGTGTTTCTGATGATGACGGCGCCATGTTTCAGGACCAAGCGAGAGACAGAAGTAGCTCAGCTGAAGAAGACTCTGGATGATGAGGCGAAGGTCCACGAACAGATTCTGGCTGAGGTGCGGCAGAAACACGGCCAGGCCTTCGACGAACTCAACGAGCAGCTGGAGCAGGTCAAACGGGTGAGTCCCTCGCGGTCACGAACTCAGCTGCAGAATGATGGTTTCCAGTCTCAGATGGGTCTAGGTTTAGTGACTACTCTATGATTATGGTTCTAGAACAAAGTGTCTGTGGAGAAGACCAAGCAGGCTCTGGAGTCTGAGAGGAACGAGCTCCAGATCGAGCTCCAGACTCTGAGTCAGGGTAAGGCTGAGTCGGAGCAGCGCCGGAAGAGAGCCGAGACTCAGCTGCAGGAACTCCAGGTGAAACAGAACGAGGGTGAACGCCAACGCGCCGAACTCGCCGAGAGGCTCAGCAAGGTTCAGGTACGACTGACGCCCTGGCAACACCTTAGCAACCACCTAGGCATGCTTTAGAAACATGATGTGCCTCGAGTTCCCCCCCTAGCAACCGCGTCACACTGTAGCTCAGCTGTTGTGACTCTTGCTTGGGTTTGTCCCGTCAGGCGGAGCTGGACAATGCTAACAGTCTTCTGAGTGAAGCCGAAGGGAAGTCCATCAAAGCATCGAAGGACTGCTCCGCGGTCGAGTCTCAGCTGCAGGATGTTCAGGTAGCGCAGGGCGTGTCGGCGTGTACTCCTCACGAGTGTCTGTGTGCTTCTCCCTGACCCCGAGCGTGCTCGTCTGTACAGGAAGTGCTCCAGGAGGAGACCCGTCAGAAACTCTCCCTCAACACTCGTCTCCGTCAGATGGAGGATGAACAGAACAGCCTGAGGGAACAGCTGGAGGAGGAGGAGGAGGCCAAGAGGGGTCTGGAGAAACAAATCGGCACCATGCAGAGCCAGGTAAACACCTAGCGCTAAGTGCACGCGACGTGACGAGAACCCTGAAAAGAGCCTTGCCTCCACCTTCGCTGTGAACTTGTGTTTCTAGCTGCTAACCTGCATGCTAAGCTAACCTGATAGCATCAAGCTAATGACTACTGATTCGTTTGAATTCATGTTAGCAATGTAGCGAGACGTTACCAACTTGGTAACAACATGTTAATTAATGTTAGCTTATTATTTTCTAGGTCGTGATGTGCTGCTGAAATGCTCTGTACTCAAAATAGATTTGCAGCCATGCTACAAGCCATGCTAGCTACATGCTAAAATTACCCTAATGACTTGCTCTGTACCTTTAGTGAAAAGCTAGTTGCACATGATTTCATGCTAACGAAAAGCTTCCTTGCGTACATCATTGTGTACTTTCATGCATCATCCCAGTGGCTTGTGACGTTATGGAAGAAACATGATGAAGAAATCATGCTAGCTGGATGCTAATGATGGTGTCGCGTCATGTTAGCGACATGCTAATCACTATTACCAGCTGGCAGACTCACCCTTGAAACAACGGGAAGGTGTGCTTTCTCCAGTCAGCATAACGTTTAAATCATGTGGTGTGTGTCCCTCAGATGATGGAGCTGCGGAAGCGTGTGGAGATGGATGCAGGCTCCCTGGAGAGCTCTGAGGAGACCCGGAAGCGCGTGCAGAGGGACCTGGAGACTCTCAGTCAGCGTCTGGACGAACGAAACATTGCCTTCGACAAGCTGGACAAGACCAAAACCCGACTGCAGCAGGAGCTGGACGACCTGTTGGTGGACCAGGACCACCTGAGGCAGATCGTCTCCAACCTGGAGAAGAAGCAGAAGAAGTTTGATCAGGTCAAAACCTTCACTTCCGATGCAAGTCAAGGTTCCTGCAGACCACTGACGACTCTTTGCTTCTCCAGATGCTCTCAGAAGAGAAGTCCATCTCCTCTCGATACGCTGAGGAACGCGACCGCGCTGAAGCCGAAGCTCGAGAGAAGGAGACCCGCATGCTCACACTAGCACGAGAGCTGGAGACGCTGACCGACCTGAAGGAGGAGCTGGACCGCAACAACAAACTGCTCCGTGCTGAGATGGAGGATCTGGTGTCCTCCAAAGACGACGTCGGCAAGAGCGTAAGTGACCGAACGAGAGCGACTCGTGTGAATGAATCGATGCTCAGCGCGGCGGCTCTGTGACCTCAGGTGCACGACCTGGAGAAGTCGAAGCGATCGATGGAGCAGCAGCTGGAGGAGATGAGGACTCAGCTAGAGGAGCTGGAGGATGAGCTGCAGGCCACCGAGGATGCCAAGCTGAGGCTGGAGGTCAACATGCAGGCCATGAAGGCGCAGTACGAGAGAGACCTGCAGGGACGCGATGAGCTCGGAGAGGAGAAGAAGAGGCAGCTGCTCAAGCAGGTCTGAGAGGGTCTCAGAGCGACACGGTGGTCCACTCATGGAGATGCTAACGATTTCAAACTGATCTTCAGGTGCGAGAGATGGAGCTGGAGCTGGAGGACGAGCGCAAGCAGCGTTCGGTGGCCATGGCGGCCAGGAAGAAGATGGAGCTGGACCTGAAGGAGCTTGAGGCCGCCATCGACCAGGCCAACAAGAACCGTGACGAGGCCCTCAAACAGCTCAAGAAGATCCAGGTTTGGGTCACACCATGGAAACACAAGCAGAACCTGAGATCTTCTCTAACTCCCTCTGCTCTCCCACCTCAGGCTCAGATGAAGGATGTGCTGCGGGAGCTGGAGGACACGCGTGTGTCTCGTGAGGAGATCCTGACTCAGAGTAAGGAGAACGAGAAGAAGATCAAGAGCATGGAGGCAGAGATGATCCAGCTCCAGGAGGTGCGACCGCAGCTAGCGTTCTAGAGATAAGCGACGTCCAAAGCAGAAATGAACCAAACGTAAACAAAAGTAACATGTGCAGGAGCTGGCGGCGGCGGAGCGAGCCAAGAGGCAGGCGCAGACGGAGAGAGACGAGCTGCAGGACGAGATCAACAACCAGGCGGCTAAAGGGTGAGGAGCACCTCGGGAGCCTCCTGGAGCTGCAGCTCATCGACTGAACCCTAAACAAATACATCGTGTGACTGAAATCTCATGAAGTGAATCCGTGTGCAGGGCTCTGGGCTCGGAGGAGCGCCGGCGTCTGGAGGCTCGAATCTCTCAGCTGGAGGAGGAGCTCGAGGAGGAGCAGAACAACACGGAGCTGGTCAACGACCGCCTCAAGAGGGCTCTGCTGCAGGTGAGGCGCTCGCTCCTGTTTGAGGCGGGGCTGTTGACTAAATGTCTCTCTCTCTCTCTCTCTCTCTCTCTCAGACGGATCAGATGGGCGTGGAGCTGACGGCGGAGCGCAGTGCCACTCAGCGCCTGGAGGCGGCGCGCTCACAGATGGAGCGGCAAAACAAGGAGATGAAGCTGAAGCTCACGGAGCTGGAGTCTGCCGTCAAGAGCAAGTACAAGAGCAGCATCGCCGCCCTGGAGGCCAAGATCATCCAGCTGGAGGAGCAGCTCGATCTGGAGACGCGGTACGGAACCGAAAAGGAGAGAACAAAGACGCTGAGAAACAAGGAATTAAGGAGGCGGAACTTGAATAATAAATTAATAACAAGGAGTCGAGTTTAAAACATCACTTTTATAAGAAATGTAAATATTGCTGAAAAAACGGTAAATGAAGAGCTACAGGGCCGTACCGTATCAGCCGGAGTAATCTTACCGCATCCCTCCGGTAATCCCATGATCTCTCTGCAGGGAGCGGCAGCAGGCCTCCAAACTGGTGCGTCGTACGGAGAAGAAGCTGAAGGAGGTGATTCTGCAGGTGGACGACGAGAGACGCAACACGGAGCAGTACAAAGATCAGGTGAAGATCTCCAAACATAGACATAATGATCCGTCAGCAACCCTAGATTCCAGCAGAGGAGGCTTTCTTTACCGCGTTTGCTTTGGGATCTCCAGGCGGACAAGCTGAACAGCCGCATGAAGCAGCTGAAGCGGCAGCTGGAGGAGGCAGAGGAGGAGGCACAGCGAGCTAATGCTTACCGCAGGAAGCTCCAGAGGGAGCTGGAGGACGCCACTGAGTCTGCCGACGCCATGAACCGAGAGGTCAACAGCCTCAAGAGCAAACTCAGGTACAGCGGCGTGAAGGAGTCGCAGAATCTCTAGATGCCGAGTCGTGGTTTCAGCGTCTCCTCGTAACAAACTAAAGGAGGCCTTTCATCAGTTCAGTACTTTCTCTGGTCTGCCTTTAAATTCAGAACCACAGGAGAGACATAATCGTCTAGAGATCTGACGACTCCATGAAGCACTTTTGTTATTCATGCCAAAGCTACGGCCGCAGACACCGAGAACAGCTCCTGAAGGCAGGGCGAACAAAAGTTAAAGATCAATTGATTGCAATTAAAATCAATGGCCAAAAACGGTCGAGAAATAAAAGGTCTAGATAAAAATGTTGAATATAAAAACATTTATGGGTGGGTGGAAAGAAATGGTGAAAATGTTCGAAAAACATGGGTTCGTCAGAGAAAGGGTTATTTATTCTTATTTATCCTTTATTCTAACCTCCATGCTGCTTTTGTTTGGTTCAGGGTGAATAGAATCAGAAAATTAGCTCATAAACAGAAGAGAAGCAGCTTGTCCGAAATGAACAAATCTTTTCGTTTATGGTTTCTTGGTTCTTTCTGAAAATGTGTCGTTACGCTCCAAACCTGCGTGGAGACACTTCTTTAATTTTCATCTTTGTGTTCATCCAGACGTGGAGATCTTCCCTTCACCATGAGGCGCATCGTCAGCCGCTCTGGGATCGAGAGCGACGAGGACCCGGAGAACAAGAGCGAGACTCCCGAACCCAAACCGGAGTGAAGCCAGCTGCGGCAGACACACACAGAACCCTCCGTTCGGTTTTGATCTCATTTAGTGCCATAGTGTATTCTCTCGACAATCACACACCGAGGAGCAAATCTGGGCATTGTCTAGATTTGAAAAGAGCAGTTGATATTTTTATAAGGAAATTAGCGCTCGTCTCGACTCTGTGTCTATTTTTCTAAATGAAGTAACAATTTTAAACAAAAAAAGAAAATGTTAAAAAAGTGAAGTGAACTCATTTGAAGGGGACCAAAGTGACATTAATGTCTATGAAACTGTGTTTTATTCCTGTGTTTTTGATATAGAGATGTAAGGATGAATGTAGCGCTCAAAGTTGTAGGCCCATACTGGTTTGGATGGTGAAATTGAAACACAAAGGCCATTTAAAACTCCCCAAAAGACAGAAAGTGAATGACTCAAATTAGAGGCTCCATGATAAAAAGTGTCCAATTATACTTGGTGTTTCAGTTTCTTTGTCCTCGTTGTGCACAGTTGCTTTAGATTTCACACACAATGAAAGCATCTCTATTCTTAGATCTTAACAGAAGAACATTTAAGATGAACTAAAGGTTTGTTTGGTGTAACTATCATAGTCATCGGAGCAGGAATTGAAGGAAGGTTGTGTTTGTAACTCATTTAGACACAGCACTGTGCACTATCGCCTTAAGCTTTTGCCCTTTTTACTCTTTTTTTTGTATTCTTTATCTTTGGTTCGGTGTATAAGTGTGTTTGTTAATGTTCAGGACATAAATGACGGGTGAAGGGCAGACATTTTCTCAAAAACACATTGCAAACACTGGCTGTCTGGATGGAAAACTTAAAGCAATGTCCCAAGGCGACATCTGATCATGAATAAAATCCTTATTTCAACATTAAATGTGTTTGTCTTTCTGGGTTTTACCGGCTGGTTCAGAATCAATTCTAATACACTTTTCCCACAGCGCGCTTCATGTATTTTGCTTACGAATGCCTTTTAAACGTAACAATTAACCGTAATCTAAGTTAACCGGCCGTTCATTAGCATATTAATTATCCAATAGCGATCGCCGGTTGTAACGGTCATCTTCGGCGCGCTTTGTTCAAAGCAGAAATTCGCGCGTTTCAATAAAAAAAAAAATAACGGTCGAGCTGAGACACGAACCCGGCGGAAAAGATTTTAAAGAAAACAGCATTTGTCGAGTTCACGACGAATAATCCACAGAGGATTCGGTTATTCTTGTTTTGAGTTATCACGATGGCGTTATGAAACGGTAAGACTTTGTTTCACAGCTCGGAAGCGGTTTTAAACTTTGGATGGATCGAATATTTTTCCATTTACACTTAGGTTTACTGAAGGTTTTTCTTTTCAATCCTGAAATGCATCAGATCCTAATTTATTTTTATTGTTTTTTTTTTTTTTTAACTAATGCATTTTAGAAAAGTGATTTTCAACATATTCTACTTTCTTGTAATTTGGGTTTTTCCAAAGCATATACCCAATGTGGTACATAATTCACAAAATGTGGTATTTTCAAGTTATCTTACTTTCTGAGAACAGAGTGTATTTAAAATGTGTACTTTTTTAATGTAGATAAAGGTAAAATTGGTGAAAGAATTAAAAAAAATCAAGAAGGTGGTATAAATTAGGGGTGAGGATATATTAATGGAGAGACATGGCTTTGAATAAAAAAAAAATGTAATTGTTGCATGAAAGTATGTCGCAATAGGAAAGTAGAACTACATTAAATAATGACTAATAAGTAATTGCTTCTGTCGCAAATTATCCGTTTGCAGAGTAGCCGGGGTTGGTTCTGGTTGTTTTATTGGGTTGGGGACGGGTCAGGCCCCATAAGGACCTTTGAAGAAAGCATCTTTTCTTTGCATATAGAGACGCAGGGCTGTGGAAGTGGTAGCACACGCAGCTGTCCCCTCCTGGGTTCTTAGTGCTTTGTTGTTTGTACATTAAACGTTAGTAAATGCTTTTCCAGCCGTTGCATTTTCCGTGGTTTAAAAAGACCTGTTCCTTCACAGTTGTTAATCAGCTGTTCCCATTACTAATATATTGCATTTATTTCATAAAATTATTCCAGCTGTTGCTCCATAGGTCACTATTGCTCCATAGGTCACTATTGCTTACAATTTACTCAAAACCGTCAACTAATGCTAACGTGTTCCAAAGACACTAGTGTTAGCAATTAATGATCTCCTTGTCTCATTGTTTGTGTATATGCTAGGGGCAGATGTGGAAAGAAACTTTGAGAAGTGGATCTTTTGGTGAAGCCGTGGGCGGAAGTTCCATCATGTTGGATCTAATTTATTTTACAAAAATTGCTCCATGGTCTTTATGAAAGTCTACAGATTTGTCCCTTAGACGGTTCTTTTTCCAAGCTCAGATTCAGGTGATGAGTGGCGTACAGGCGGCTTGTTAAAGACTACTGTTTGCTTGTTAGATGATCAAGTTCTTATTTCATCCAATAGATGGCATCGGTGTATTTTATGATTCATCTGCAAACTCGTTTTGACCATCTTTGGATTACCTTCTAAAGAATAAAGCTGCAGGGCTAATTAAACCTAAAATCCTCAGGTTTTTGTCATCACCGGCTCAGACGGAGGACAGTACAGGTTTTATTTTGTATATTTCCATCAGTTCTTTATTGAATCCGTTGGTGAGTTCAGCTCTCGGGGGTGAGCTTCTGAAGGGTGAGCTTCAGCTGATCTCGGGCGCTGCTGCAGATCTCCAGCGATTGGTTCTGTCTGAAATGATCAATAATCAAACACACAAATGATAATTACACGTACCGTTAGAGGTGCACAGCTTTGTAAAATTGACAAAATATAACTTGAAATAAAAACATTTACTAAATCTAAAGAAAAACAACAAACAATATTTTAAATGGAGTTACTGCGTGTATTTCTGCTGACTGTAAATGCCTGAAACTGCTGCTAATTGAAAGAGCAAGCGTTATTATTGTGTTGCTACCGGATCAGGAAGGCGTTGAGGACGGGGATGTGTTCTGGGGGGAAGTAGCTCTGTTTTACAGCGTGCTCCAGGCACTGGAGGTGACCCGGCACAACCTTCACCGGCTTCAGCTTGTCCTCGCTCTGGAGACAGTTTGAAAGAAAGAAAAGATGATTGATTCCGCAGCGAGCGCCGGATCTCTCCATTAGAGCGTTACCTTCAGCAGTCCCAGCATCACCAGCAGCCTGGACACGAAGCTCAGACCCTGGAAGGATGGAGACAGGAAGGCTTTGCTCAGCACCGCGTCTGAAACAGAAATCACTCGCAGGTGAACCTCGCCGTGTTCTCTTAAAACCTCGACTTCTAATGTGATCTTTAAAACAGCGGCTCGTCCTCGTCTGCCTTCCTCATAAACCAGTATGGTCTTCAGAAAAGCCACCATTTCTCTGATCCTCTTATCAGCTGTGCAGACCCACTCCCTGATTGATGGAGGGTGCCTCACCGATGCTCTCCAGCACGGCCGACTTCACCTCTTCGTCTTCTACTTTATAAATGGAGGCGATCTTCAGAAAGGCTTCAGCTGTTTTACTCACATCCAACACGTCGACCTGCAAAACAACACACTTTTACAAAGACGTGCCGCAGCAAAGCTCCCGCTCCCACAACGGGAGGAACCGTTTCCTCTGAACATCTCCTTTCCTCTTTGTTCAGTTCGAGGGAAGCTCCGTGTCTGTAGCATCTGAACCGACCTGCTGCTGAATGAGGGTGCTCCTCTTCTCCCCGAGGCGCAGGAGTTTATCAGGAGAGGGGAAGCTCAGGAACGAGGAGACGTCTGGGGTTCGAGGAGCGGAAGGAGGCGTAGAGTACTGGAGAAACACAGTAGTTACATCAGACGCATGCTTTTATCCTTTAGGAGAACTCTACACTGCGAATCAAACCTGATGCAGTTCACTCTTTTCTTCTTCTTCCTCCTCCTCCTCCTCCTCTTCTTCTCCATATTCCTCCTCTTCTTCCTCCTCTTCTACATCATCATCCTCATCTTCATCCTCCTCATCATCTTCGTCTGGTTCTCCTTCATCATCACTTTAGAAAGAAACGAGATGTTTTCATCCTCCGCGGAATCTCTCGTTTACACTGTATTTACAGCGATACAGAGGCTCGGTACCTGAGCGATCCCAGTTTATCAGCCATGTTCATGCTCTCCATCAGCTCTCGCAGAGCCTCACAGCCCTCCTCCCCCAGACTGTTCCCTGAGAGGTACAAGCAAAGAAACGCCTCGTTTTATGTGAATATAGAGAGCATTTTATAGCAGCTGCAGGCCAGTTTCCCAGGAGCTTCCTGCTCCAGTGTGTTCACATGTGTTTGTACCGTTCAGGTCGAGTTTCTCCAGGTGCTCTTTGTGCCGGACGGATCGAGCGACTTCCAGAGCAGCTTCCTCCGTGATCTCTCCGAAAGAAAGATTCAGCTCCTGGTGAGAGATTCACTTGTTGTGATTCACTGATGCGGAATCATCTCGGTTGAATCACCGATTCCACATCTTTACATTGATTTGCTTTACATTTAATTGCTGGTACTGAATCATCTCGAGCTGAAGTACTGGTACTGTATCGTTTGTACTGAATCTCTGTTCCAGAAGATCACTGGGCGCTGCTAGCATTCGTATTCCTCGGAAGTGCATCACTTCTGAAATATTGAAAAATCACCAAAGATGTGGGCGTAGCGAAGATCCCCAATTAGTTGAAGGTTAAGGGTTAAATATCAATATTAACTCTGCAGTCAGTCTCTAGTGGCCAGTCGATGAACTACAGGATCCTTCATTTGCGCTGATGGGTGGTGCAGAATTATTTCAATTGAATCATGTGTATTTCTCTGAATCGTTTACAGTGAATCATCTGCACCAAATACAAAGAATGCTAATGAAAAATGCAGATCTAGAGCTTAACAACCTCAGGAAGGGACAAAGGAAAAGCGAGAGGTTTGAGTAGGGAGAGAAAAAAAATATATTTTATTGTTCAGTTATATTTATATCACACACAAGTACCTTGAGTAAAGAGAGTCCCTCGTTCACAGTCTCCGCCAAAGCACTCGCTCCCTCAGAACGAACCAAACAATCTCCAAAGTTAATCACCTGCACGCTGCGGAGGTGCTTCAGAGCCTGGGACAGACGCATCAAGTACACACATCACCAACAGAACCGTGTCAGGACTGAACCTCGGGAGGATTGAGGCCAGTGGATGTGAAAAGGTTCCGGTTTGTTTAGATACTAGAAAAACTGGTTCTAGATCTTCCAAAAGCAACTCTACCTGAGCCATGGCGATGGCTCCTCTCTTGGTGAAGGTGTTGTCGTTGAGGTTCAGGACTCGCAGCTGTGGGTTGTGTTGCATGGCGGTGGCCAGCGCAGTGACTCCTGGGTAATTGATGCCGTTCTGGGGCATGTGCACTTCCTCCAGGCTGCCAATCAGCTGAGAGGATGAAGAGGATCTCAGTTACGCCGGAGTAAATGAAATGCTTTAATGAGCTTCAGATGATTCAGCACCTGGAAAGCTTGAGCGAGTGCCGTGGCTCCGTCATTCTCCAGTCTGTTCCTGCCAGCGATGAAGATCTTCAGCCTCAGGGGGGCGCCGATCGCACTCGACTCCCTGTGACACATGGTCAGTGCTGCGGCCAGGATCTGCACACAGGAACGAACGATAGCAGCACGGGAAACTAGCAATGATGTCATCAGCTCAAGGTCCACCCACCTTCCCTCCCCCGATGCCCATCCCGCAGTTGTTGAGGCGCAGTTCCTGTAGCGAGTGGCAGGCGGAGCTCCTGAGCAGTTTCTCGATGCCCTTCACTCCGTCAGGTCCGAACGCGTTATCGCTCAGATCTAGAACCTGCAGCCGCGCTCCGGCCAGGATCAGAGCATCACCCAGAGACACCTGGAGGAGACACAGCTCAGGTCAACACTCTTAAAGAGACAGTGCACCTGAAAAATTTCACTTCCGTTAGAAACTGTTAAATTGATCGAGAGCCGCAGCTCCTATCTCAGCTTTAATCCAGGAGCATCTGTCGACTATTTATGAATCTCCATTTTTGAAACTAAGATTTCTGATGAATCGTTCTTTAGCGCATAGGAAGGCGAGGAGCGAAAGAGGAAACCCCTGAACGAAGAAGAGCAATCTATCTAATGAACCCGAAAGCACCAGGATGAAGTCTCTGGCTCTCACCAGCGCCGGCGGGATCTCTGCTCGGAGGCGGCCGGTGAACATGTCGCTCCAGTGGCAGCACTAACGGCAGAGGAGAACACAGCAGTCAAGGACGCGGCACTTACGTCTTATCACAAGAAAACCGTTATCCTTCAGATTATCAAACGGCGTAGAAAACGTGTTTGTAAACAAACTCAGAAACGCATCAGAGTAAACAAACCTGCATGTCGCTCTTCTTCTCCAGCGCTTTAGCGATCGTCTGCGCTGCCTCCAATCCCACGGTGTTTCCCTCCAGACGCAGCGCTCGCAGACCCCCGAAATCCTGGATCTCCTTCACCATCTGCTCCACTGCACACAGTTCAGGACCGTTCTGAACTCTGTTATTAGTTCATCCCGTTCGATCTGGGGCCTCATGCATCATCGCTTTTCATGCCAGCTTCCTGTCTGCCGTTCGCTCATTCATGTCAGCTTTTGTTTTTTGGCGACTTTCGTAAAAGAGTCTATCGCTTGAAAGTGTTCATTCACTTCGACACTATTGTCCCTTTCTTGAAAAAAATCTCACTGTATTTTGTTTAGTTGAGTTCCCCAGGTCAGTGTCCAGGAGGCAACAGGTGATGTGTGATCTTTGTAGAAGCAGAACAAAGAGCCTTACCAGAGGCGGCATCGTCCAGCTTGAGTCCCTGTCCCTTATAGCTCAGCTCCCCCTCGGTGACTCGAGTCTGGGCCAGCGACTCGGCCAGGGTCAGCACGTCGTCTGAAGCCATCCGGACACCAGCTGAACAAGAGCACACACGGTAAGAGCCTCGCAGTGAATTCCTAAGATGTGCCCCCTGCTGCATCAGAGTGGTATGAGCCCATGAGGAGAGAGCTATTGGGATCTAGAGTCTACTTAATGCTGATTTTACGAACAAATCCAGCGTTTTTGGAAACAATCAGCTTTACGTTAAACTGAAACCAGCTTAAAAAGCAAATGGCATTTTCAGCATAAACCCAGTGTTGTTCTTAAAATTGCGTTGGGTTCAGGTGGATTTTGGCACAATTTTGTCGAGGTAGATGTTCTGACAAATGCAGTTGGGATGAAGACAATAGATGACGCTTTAGGTTACAGTTGGGAGTTATCCACAGTGTGCAGCACCTCTGATATTCTCCAGCCCTGGAGGAACCAATGAGGCACAAAAACATAGATAGATGAGGTTCAGTGGTAATTACACAGTGGAAACACGAGGGTCAGATGAAAAGTTTCATGCGTATTACAATTATTATTAAATAAATACTGTTTTCAACAAAATCTAAATCACTAAATCTTACTCGTGTGGTGAAAGCCAAACAAAACTTTTAATGACTATTTCATGATAAAGGCATAGTTTTTTATCACGAATATTGAAAATAGTAGCTGCCACAGAAACAACTTAAATCTGCTTTACACAACCAATGTAATGTTTTTGATTAAATTACGATTCATGTTTCTCGATTCATATAAAAATGTTCCTTTTTGTGGTTGTGACTTAGCATTATTTTAATCATTTATTTATGTTCTCCACTTCCCCACGTGAACGCATCACAAACACGCGATTACGGGAATCCGCTCATCTAAATTCATCCTACGCTCGTTATGTTACTAAATAAATGTTGGTTAAAATAATAACATTGTTCTTACATCTGGTGTTTGATGCAGATGCAGCGTTATTTCTCTTAGCGATTCCTCTTCCCGCTCGCGCTGATGACGCAGTGGCACACACGCCAAAGCAAAGCATTGTGGGATTAGCAGTTTTTTAAAGATCTAAAACAGGAAAGCCACAGTCTGGAATAAACACACCGCACAAAAGAAAACACGACATAAAACAAGTGAAAGTCTAACGATCCAAAAAGAGCTAAACGAAAAGAAAACCACAAAGAACTGTAACATGGACTTATATGGTATGTTCAGGTAGGTATTTTTCTAATTCACTCCTGAACCTTTCCCCTCACCCTTCCCCAATCCCTTTCCACTCCCCCTTTCAGTCCGGCGCCGTCTTGTCCTGACACAACTAATGTAAACTGGCTCGTGGGAACCACTACTAATAAATATTCACATACATTCAATGGTCCAATCCAGAGGAGAAAACACCACACCAGGTGTTTTACTCCTCTGGAGAAAGCAAAACTGTCCAACTCAGCGAAGCATCTGCTCTCCCATGTGATGGCTTTTGAGTGGGACAGGTCACGGTAAAAAAAAAAGGATTAAGATTTAAAGAGTCAGGGTAACTGCACCAGCATGGTTTATAGCTATATAACTTCCAACACGGCCTATTTAGTGTTTCAGTTTTGTTGTCCAACTCTTATGGCCATTTCTTTTGCATATAATAAATACTCAACTTGAATTTATTTATTCTGCATTTACATCCAGAAGATTTCTTGTGGGTCTTTTGTTTGTCAGTGAGTGTATTTGTAAGCTGATGAGAGATGACCTGGAGAAAAAGGAACAGTATTTAGGAACATGTTCTCTTCAGATTCCTCCTGCACAGAAATCATTGTGTCTGGAGGGGATTCAGGGCCATCAGATGTGAAGCCTTCCACAGCGTCTCAAGGACCTATCGCATAACTCGATAACTCTTTGTTGCTCTTTGTAGAAAAGCTTTAAAAGAGTGAACACATGTTATCCATGCTTAAGTATGAGCTAATCAATAAATGGCGATAAAGTGTGTAGACTGTGTGCGGATTTCACATTCATCGCCACGAAGAACAACTCTCAAAGTAGCTGAAATATATAAACTACCGGAGTGTTTAAGGATTATTATATGTTCACAACTATAAACTAATGTAATGAAAGGATTTAAATTGAGCTTTAGAAATACGCCTTATTAGCGATTAGAGACAGTCACGTGATCACCGTTACTTTCCTCAGCGCTGATACAGCTTTTCAATATTTTATTTATAAAATATTCATTTTAATGATCGATATTTTTCACATATTGAAAGAAATATATTGCTTGCTTTAACAAATGTTTTAAAAATCTTATAGTCGTCCCCAAAAGATCTCTCGGTAACAAAAAAAGCGTTTGTTTTTTACGTTTCATTTAATGCGTCTGAAGTGCTTTTAAGATAAATAGCAGTGCTTTTAAGATAAATATTAGTGCTTTTAAGATAAATATCAGTGCTTTTAAGATAAATATCAGTGCTTTTACGACACGAAGGAAGGATCGCGCAATTTCTGGCAACTCAACAAACGTGTGAAGTATTCTTTTTCCTACTTCGTTTAATTTTATGTAGTTTCTTTTTTTTAACCAAAATATTGAACGATTCCCCACTTTAGACACGTCTATTCACGCCTATGATCATTTGATTTAAAGCAAGACTGCATGGAGCTTCTGGTGAGTTTTACCATCCCAATCTGGCAACCCGTGTGTAGGAGAAGTCACACATTTAGGGAGTTCACGTGGAAGCAGCTGGCTTGTGGTTAAACTCTTTCTTTAGCGTCTACTATGTGATTTAAGCTCCAAGAGACGGTTTTGGGGGGATGTTAGCATGCTCTTTGATCGAGTTTTCAAGTAAACTTTGCCCAATTTTGCAGAAAGTCGAGATTTTAGGTGAGTTTGCTACTTCTCTGCTCGCGGTCCAGATATGAACACGCTTTGATGACAATTTAATTCATTCTTTACTTTTTTATTCTCTGTGTTTTTTACTCTGCACAGTGTTGTTATTAGTTACCAGCGGCTTTAGTTTCGTTTTAGGAGAAAAAGTGTTTTGGAGGAAGTGAAGCGCGTCAGCCAATCAGCATCGAGCATTCCGCAGCCAGTGATTCAGGACATTTTATTGTCAAATAAAAAGGAAACGTTTTTAATGTCATCTTTAGACTCTGCATTAATTGTAAAGTTGAATTCTTTGATTCTAATCAAAGGAGATATAGCTATTAGTCTGAGCGGTTATATATTCATTCAAACATTATATTTAAATATATTCACAATAATTAGTTGTGAAAGCGCCATTAGAAGAGGTCAGACTGGATTATAATAATACTATTTTTATTACTGCAGAAGATTAAAATATATAGTTTATATAAATATTTTTAATGTTGTTTTGCCAAATTTTATTATAATTTAAAAATTGTTCCACACATCTCTCTCTCTCTCTCTCTCTCTCTCTCTCTCTCTCTCTCTCTCTCTCTCTAACTAGAGCTCTCCTTTGTTATAGTCATGATCTGTTCTGTGTTCAGAGTTTGCTGTAGTTCATGTCAGTAGGTCCAGCAGGTGTAAGTAGGTCTCAGACAATTGCAAGGAGCTTAATTTAAATAAGTGAAATGTTACTAAACTGTGTTTTTGCAGATGTCTCGTACGGAGCTTGAGAAAGTGACTGACGCTGCAGGTAATCAAACGTCTCTTTAATGTGTTGAAATGGTTCCTCCAGAGAGACACCTCCAGCTGTCCATGTCTCCTTCAGATCTCACTGAGAGCAGCTCAGCTATGTCCCGCTCCTCCGTGAGCCTGTCTCCGGGTGCACCTGTAGCCCCGGCTGAGCCCCTGGACGAGCTTGATCTGACGGGGGACGAGCTGGACTTGCTGCTGGACACCGTAGGCAGGGAACAGGAGTGTTTCTCGTCACCGGCGTCTTCTGCTCGTCTTCCTCCGGCTTTCTTCCCCTCCACCACGAGCGAGTTAAACTCTCTGGACTCCTTCATCAAGCCAGGGAGGCGTTCTGAATGTCTGGATGAGCTGGACTCCATCGACGCACCCTCGGGTCTGATCTCGCTCCGGCACTCCCTGGTGGACGGAGGAGGACATGGACTGGACTCTCTCTCACGCTTCAGCCTGCCAGGTCTCTGTGGGGTACTGGTCGTCAGCGTCTCGCTCTGGTTTCATGATGCGTTTCTGTTTGTCAGTGGATTTACACTAGGTTTTCTTTCATTTTGTGCTTTATTAGATGTCCATTTGTTGTTGTTTGTATTTATTTTAGCTTTTGATTGCTGAGTGTTGGTTGTCCACTGGTTTTCTTAGCATTTAGTGACCATTTATTTATTTACATTTGCTTTGATTGTCCACTGAGTGTCAGTTTGTATGTGTTTTTAATGAAATTCATTGACTCCTTCTGATGGCTGTAGATGAACTGTTGTCGGGTTTCTCTTTCAGATGTGAAGCTCCGTGAAGGTTCTCCTCACAAACCCTTTCCTCCAGCTGTGAGTTTCCTGCTTTGATGATTCGATGCCATCGAGCTGCAGAAAGAGAATAAAGATCTGCTCGTGTGTTTCAGACGAACGGTCATGTGACCATGGCTCTCTCCATTCTGTCCATGAATCCACTGGAACACACTCATGACTTCACTGGAGCCTGCAGCAGCTGCTTCTCTTCCACTGGTGAATCCATCCATCCATCCATCCATCCATCTCTCTCGGTCTACTGTCGTTTCAGTGCTCCGTCGTCTCCCCCCTCAGGTTCTGGAGTTCTTGATTTTGATCTCAGGACAGATGTTCGTCACTCGTGTCTCAAAGATGTTCTGCTGTGCCGGAGAAGGGGCGGAGCGAGCTCCCCCTGGAGGCGGATCAGGCTCCGCCCCTGTCACAAGAACTTCCAAGCTCCGTATGAGCTCTGCAGAGGTGAGTACTTGGAAGAGTGATGGTCTTTCCCAGGCCTCCCGCTGCTCCAGGAAAATAATGAGTGAGGGATGGAGGCGAGCAGACTGAGAGAGAGAGAGAGACATCTCCACCCGTCTGTGTTCCCGTCTCTCTCTCTCAGCCCAGCTCCCAGCCCCGCCGCATCACACACCACTACAACGAACCGTTTTTTCCTTACTTTTGTTGATTTTTGTGACGGGAAGCGACCGCCCTTCATGTGAAACCACCGTAAACCGAGTTTAAAAGAGAGGAATCAAAGAAACACAAAGAACAGTATTTATCACGGTTTCATGATTAAGTATTTATTATTTCACAGTATGTTATACATCACTCTAAAGATATCCAATTGTTCTTTTTTTCTGGCAAAATAATAATAAACTAAAGACAAAAGTGTATCTCTCACATTGGACATAAAGAAGTGTAAATACATTACAAAACATTTTATATTTCTTTTGAACCTGGGGCAGAGCTTTTGTGAAAAATTGATTTAATGGTTTTTATTTATGAATAAAATCACAACATGAATAGAAAAAGTTTATTATAATTGTTTTATGAACCCACAGGCGAAACTTATTCATGAATCAAACACAAATATGATCATAATTTTAAATAATAATTTTTACATCTATTTAATAATTTATTTCACATGCGGTCAGAGAAAACAAAGTCTGCTCCTCTGGTTCGTGAGATGAGATTGTGAATCTGCAGAGAGACACATCTGCACCCGTCTCACTCTCTTGTCTGAGAGCATGTCTGTCTGTCTGATCTCAGAGGTGTTGGAGACTCAGACGTGTAAGTTTGGGGAGGACTGCTCATTTGCATACTGTCAGGAGGAGGTCGACGTGTGGACAGAGGAGAGGCGGGGCCTACTGATCCGACAGCTGCTTCTCGACCCTCAGCCGACCAATCAGAGAGCAGTGCTCGGTGTCCCGGAGCTGCTGAAGATGCACGGAGGCATGTTCATGTTCCTGTGCCAGGTAGCACTCGCAGCAGGAGTTCTTCCCGGTGATGGACCTTCTCTGCAGCTTCTCATCTTTCCCCAAAGGTCTGCTTTGACTCCAAGTCGAGAATAATCAGCAAACGTTGGAAGGAGAACCCAGCTCTGTGCACAAACCCCAAAGCTCACCATCAGTTCAACCAGAGCAGGTCTGAGAGGAAGCTGGCGCTGGAAGCAGATCTGATGCCTGTGTTCACTGATGGAGATGAGGATGGATGCGTGCGTGTGTGTGTGTGTGTGTGTGTGTCCATCAGGTGCTTGGTTCATGCGCTGGGGGGCTGTTTCCGGAAGCTCAGAGCGCCCACCCCCCTCTCTGAGCTGGATCTGTGTCGAGGTCGGAGGTGTCGAGCGGAGGAGGAGAGCTGCAGCGCGGCGCATTCACTGCTGGAGCTGCAGCTCTGGGTTCTGCAGAGAGACTCCGGTGCTCACCGACGGCTAGAGATGCACACACGCGCAGCTCGCCGTTATTATTAACAATAAGCCGTTGATTTGTTAGGAACTCTGGTCAATTAATCATATGTTTTGATTTATTAATAAATGCTATGTTCATCAGCCAATCAGAATCAAAAGCTGAGGAAGGCATCTCTCTTCCTGTGTTTATTTATTTATTTATTTATTTGTTGTTTTCAGGAATAAATCATGAAGAAATCGTTGAAGAATCGAAGAAACACTGGAACAAGCAGCAGGTGATTTCAGATCAGTTCTGTTCACACCGCTTCAGATCAATCTGTAGGTCACACGACCATCTGTTTCCGGCAGTCCCCCGCTCCACATTCACCGAACAAAACCAACAAATCCAGCAGCCCAACGAAAGCGCAGCAGCTCAACGGGAAGGCGGGGCTTGCGCAGGAAACAGGAAGTGCCGGGGTGAGTGGTCGGGGGCCAGCTGTGATCATGAGGTTTGTGTGCGCTCAGTGCTGGAGGGATGGACTGCCCAGAGAGCCGGACCCGTCGCTCAAATACTGCTCCGCTAAAGCGCGACACAGGTACGGGAGCAGCGGCTCGCTCATCTTCATGTTCTCAACGTTTCAGTCCCTCGTTCAACGAATGACGTGAAGAACTGTGTACGTTTCCATAGTAACAGAGAAGAGGCCGCGAGGATAAAGATCTTTCGTTTATAGAGTGTTCCTGATTTCAGGCAAATATAATCAATTCAGATTTTTGGTTTTGTTTGTGGAATAATAGTTTTCCCTCTTAACTTGGATGTTATTTTTAAATTTAATTGTTAATTATCGTTAATTCCGTAAAGCAGCTTTGATTCCGTTCGACTTCAGCTGGAAGACCTTGACAAAGTTTTTTTATTTCTGTTTGAGAAGTTCTGAGAGAAGATCTCCTCTGATGTTCTACAGAGGAACCTGATGAAATGAATTAAACGCTCGCTCTGTCTCTCTTCAGCTGGAGCAGAGAGCGGGCGGTTCTGCAGGTCATGTCTCCGGAGAAGAGGAAATGGGTTTCAGTGAGACCCCTGCCCTTCGCCAAGCATTTTCCTCTGCAGTACGACGTAAGAAAAACCCTGGAGTGGTTTCAAGAGGCTCTTCATTTATCAATAATTAGGACTTCAAATATACAATCTTCGCCCTTTTGTCAACTTCTGATTTAATTCAGAACAATACATTTCTCCAAAGCAGCTGGGGGTAACCCTGACCGATGCGAAGCGTACAAGAGTTTCTTTCTGGAGGATTTTTTAGGAAATCGTCTTTTCCTGGATGTTCAGCAAGCTTTGCATTCTAACGAAAATCAGAAAAGCTTTTTTGTTGCGGAATTCAAACCCCTCCAGCAGGTCACTCTTGAGAAGAGAGAAATGTGTGCAGAATGGGAAACGTAGCTCAATACAGCCCCTCCCAAAGAGGGCAGTGTAGAGCAGGGGGTAAGAAAGCTTTTGCAATCAAGCGCATCAAAAACAAAAGATTGGGGAGGCAAGAAGGAGGAGGAGGAGGCTTGGTGTCCTGCAGAAGCGTCTCATTATTTTGGAAGCAGTAATGTCATGTTTATTCATATATTGTGTAAAAACATGTAAAAGTAAATCCCGTCTGAAGGGGACTGAAATGCTATAATCTGCATCCTGATGATCAATAGATGATTGCAGGGCGGGGCGATGATTCGATAATGATGCTTCCTGTGAAATTAACTCTCTTTCGCTGTAATCACAGAAGAAGAGTGAATGAAGGTGGTTCACCGGGGTCTGCATCTGCTCCACAGATCTGCTTCCACGTGCTGAAGCAGAGGAGGTGCCATTATAACGGGAACTGCAGCTTCGCTCACAGCCAGGAGGAGAAGGATCTCTGGACCTACATGAAGAACAACGGCTGTAAGTCTTTTCTTCAGGAGGTCTTTCTGCGTCGACATGATGAACTGCACATGGGAAAGAATGAAATAATAAATCATTCAGGTCCAAATATTATTTACTAAAACAATCTGTAGAGTGTTTCACAGTGAATCACAGCATTCTGTGTGAATATCAGATAAAAGCTCGTCTTTTTAAATCATTGCTTTTGTTTCGGAGAATCTCTGTCATGCGTAAGTGTCGCGAGGCAACAAAACTCGGTTCAGGAGTTGAACTCCCGATTGATTAGAATGATTATCAAGATGATTACGTTAGCTCTGGTGTTTATTTAACGGTTTCTTATCTCGATATCTACTCGATGCTTTTCAGTTTCTTCGTCACACCACTGTATATAAAATATAAACTGTGTTCTCGTGATGCGATGGAGAGTCTAACCACGCCCACTTGCTGTTTTACTGCAGTCAGTGACGTGCAGCAGCTGTTTGAGGCTTGGGTCTCGTCCAATCAGAACAAAGCATCCGAAAACATTTCCTCACCTCCATCAAAGGAGCCGAAGCAGATAACGATGCCGACGGACTTTGCGGAATTGATGGTATGCTCCTCCAGACAGTGGCTTTTCTGAGCAGTGAAACTCTTCTTCCGCTCTTATTCTGAAGAAGCCTTAGAAACACCTGCTTTAGTTAGAGGAAACTTTATGTTATTTGAGAGCAGATGTGGTTTTTTTTGCTGTGAAATGATCTTTAAAATTGGAATTATTTAAAATGGAACATTTGTGAACGGGTTGCTCGTGTTTGTATCCACTTCCTGTTGCTGTGTTGGTTCGGGTGCAGCTGGAGGGGTGGTTCTGCTCGCTCTGCGGGAAGCACAGCAACAGCAAGCATCAGTGGCAGCAGCACATCACCTCGGAGCGACACAAGCAGCGGGTGCTGAGCGGAGAGGGAGAGGACGAGAGCCTGTCCTGGACGCACCGCTTCCCTGGACGACACTTCTCCATCTGCCCCAGGTAACCATCCCACAGCATCCACCTTAAACCATGATAAACAAAAGATTATTTCCCTCTTATTATTCATTGGGAAAATAGAATCTCGTGAAAAATCATTAACATCACATAAATAAACGAATACAAAGCATTTGTTATGATGCACTATAATGCTTGTTGTTTTTGTCTAAATCTCTCTGCTCTGATTGGCTGTTCTGGTTGATTGACAGGTTGGCTGAGGGCTGCTCTGATGGAGTGAGCTGTGACTTCGCTCACAGTCCGGAGGAGCTCCAGGAATGGTGTGAGCGGAGGGATTTCCTGCGCCGCTGCTTGAACAAAGCTCGAGACGAGATGCTGATCTCTCCAACAGACAACGACTTCGGCAACTACAACTTCCTGCTGCAGGACTGAGCGAAAAACTCTCCGCCGAGGCTGAAAGGTTCGTTCAGACACTGGAGAGCATTCCGTCCTGGAACACTTCTCTAAAACAATCTCCAGCGGCTCCCAAAGAAATTCTGTGAAGAAACTCGTTTGATCTTTTTCTAAATATATTCCGAATGTGAAGGAGTTCGGGATTCAGACTACCAGCGAGTCCTTTAGAGCCTTTTAAAGTGGAAAGTATTTTACTGTAATTCTCTGTCGGTGTTATACAGTGGAGTTTCAGAGCGTTCGTAGAGTTTTCTGATTTTTATTTGCATCTGATTCATGTTCTGATCCTAATGTCACTTTTCTGTTTGATCTGCTGCTGCCGCATCAGTGAAACGTGTCGAATCGTAATAAATCTTTGTTTAAAGAACACTTTATTGGTTAATTGTTTCGCCCGAGTCAGTGCTTTACACAATCTATTGTAATAAACAAATGTTTCCTGTCGTTCGTTCTGGGAAGTGTTGTTGTGCTCTAAGACGAGTCGTTAATCGAAATCCACTGAGCTGAACGTGTAACGAGCCGCTGACGGAAGCGTTTCTTCCTTGTTTAAAAACGGTTTTATAAAGTGTCATGAATTTAAATCATTTGAAAGAATACAAACAGTTTGTTTAATAAATGTTTTAAATAAAAATGCAGATTGGATGTTATTTTTCATTCAAACCGTTATTTTAGGATGAAATTTCTCTTCTTTACATAGGATTTATAATTGTAGGATGAAATGTTAATTTATTCGTTCATTTTCCAACCCGCTTGTTCCCTTTTGGGGTCACAGGGGTCTGCCGGTGTACATTGGTCGAGAGGCGGGGGTACACCCTGGACAGGTCCCAGACCATCGCAGAGCAAAAGCCACCGTTATCGGCAGGATTCAAACCTGCGCGAGGAAATCACCCTTCACCACTCGCTCGCAGCGACACACTATTCATACCTTAATGTTCTTTCTTTATTTATTTATTTATTTATTATGATTATATTATTTGCATATGAAACCAGGAGATTCCACATCACTGTTTTCTTCCACCGGAGGTTGTGCAGAACAATAGTCACAAAAGAATAAACACAATAAAAATATTGTAATTAATCCAACTACAACTCTTCTATGCACATCGCCATCTGCTGCACAGGAGGACTGTGTGCAGTTACAGCAGATTGTCCCAAGGGTAGCAGCGTCCAGTAAAAGGTGCTGGTGAGGATCGAGGCACTCAATGCCCAGTCCAGCCGCGTCCCTCAAGTTTTTTGGCCCAAAAACCCCCCGGGTACAGTGCAACGTATCTGATCGGTCCGTCCCGGTGTAACGTGAAGCTCTCAAAATCACGGAATAACGCGAGGAGTCAACACAACTTAAAACAACCTGAAAGCGAGCGACTCAAACACGTTAGGGTTAGGTTTCGATGCTACTACCTCATTTGTGTTGGCCACGAACAGTAGTGAAGAATGGTTCCTGGTGTGGCCCTACTCAGACCCTCCTAGCTAGCTGCAGTATATATTTATATAACGGAAAACACAATGTTCTTAATTTTGATTTCCATGTTTTTTTTCTACAAATTGTTCACGGCTTCCACATAGCTTCCAATCTTCATGCACTGAAATGAAAATACTCAAAATAAAATGAACTGTGGTGTAACAGACTTTTATTAGGAACACAGCTAAACATTTCTGGCTTTAGGTTAGTGTTCTTGTGGTTTAATGTACGTTTCTTCAATTCTTGAAATCTCTGCCTTTTTCATGTAAACCACATTGGGTCAGTGTTTAGTCAATGGAAACTTTCTTTCATCACGAGTTTTGTGAACTTAAGTAAAATAACATTTCTCCCCTGCGCGCCTTCAAAGGAACCGGATTCCTGCAGCTTCTTGTTTCAACACCGTCCGTGACCCTGAAATGGAATAAGGAGATCGCGTTGAGATGATGGACGGTGTTTCTCTCCGGTGTGTCGGTTGGGTCAGTTCTCCCGTAGAGGAAGCACGCTTTCGGTCACGCGCACCGTGCAGCTGTTCCCCGCACGTGCTCGGGCCCCGCCCACCCAGCGCGCGTGCAGTCAGCACGTGTGGAGGCATGAGCTCAGAGACCTGGCTGGAAAAAAACCATCGCATGACGGTAGAAACACGTTCTGTGCCTTTAATAAGTCCGTTTCGAGAGGTTTGTACTCAGTTTCTATGTTAGATGCGCTCGCAGCGCGCGTCAAATTCACTTGAGAACAAAACAACGACATAGTAACGACAATGATGCACATTTTCGATGATTTATGGGCGTCTAAGTCCTTAATAAGCCTAAACATTGTTTACGTTCGGTCAGATAGTATGTTTAGGGTCTTTCCTGGTTTGTTTTGGGAACAAAGAAGCTCGTACGCCCCGTTCCGCTCAATGTTGCGCTGCTCGTGTGAAGGAACAACACCTGACCAATCAGAGAGAAGCGTGTGATGTCCCTGGGTAAATATTCATTTTCAAGTCAAGTGCGAACCAATCAAATCCGAGAGTGGCGCTTTCCTCATGAATATGTCATTTCTTCGCGGGAGTGGAGCTACTCTGTTGTTTTGGCTGCGTGCGCTGAAAGAGGAACGGACACTTAACGTATTTTAACGACATTTCCTGTGTTTTTAAGTATTTTACGCAATAATCGCGGTAAACGTACCCGGGCAAACGATGGTGTCCGTATCCATCAGTCAATCCCAGAAATCCTCGGGGTTCGCGTTAAAGAAAGTCATGAATATTCCTCCTCCAAAGATCCTCGAGGAGCAGGACGACGGTAAGAAACTTGAAATGTTGTCATTTGGTGAAAAGCCCGAAAGCGAGTGTTTTTCTGTCGCTTTGTGTTCGTGATCTTGGCTTCACCTCTGCTGCCTTCGTGAAGAGAACAGAAAGTTCCGAGCGGAAAACCCCGGTGTTTTACACCGTTTCTCTTCATTAACGGCGTCAAAGTTTATTTAATGCGCTGTTTGTGAATAAAATAATTGAGAACAGCGAAATACTGCTTTCCATTCATTCAAACATCACGTGTCGCTTTGTCACGGTGCTTGCTGGTCTTATTGGTGGAGATCAGGACATTCATTTTAATTTTATTAATCTTTAGTGCGTTTTTAAAGGTTATCGGTGTATTTTCTTTCCAGAAAACTCATTACTTTATAGGAATGTTGTACGCACAACATGGAAACTTCAAACTATAAAGTTTATCACAAATGTACAGAAATTGACAGTATTTCTGTAGAAAATGTCGGAATCAGAATATTCTGTATACTGTAGAGTTATTGCAGTAAAATGCAGATGAACAGCGTGCATTATAACATTATTATTATTATTAATATTATTATTTATTCCCTGTGTTTATTTGTTTCCTGCACAAGCTTCTGCTGTTTTTTGAGCAGTGCAGTTTAAATTAAATGATCTAAATTCCAGGAGAGTTGGTGTTTGTTTTTTTTTTATTCTAATTTCCAGAGACGAGTGAAAGTTTGTTTTGGTTCCTACAGAGTCGGGACGGATCATCTTGTCACTTTTTGCTGTTTCAAGTGTTTGTAAATGATGATCCATCCCTCATTCCTCCCACAGAGAAGGAGAAGCAGGTGTCGGGTGCGGATGGAAGCTCCGGAGGGAGTTCTGGGGGGGTCTCGGCCTCCCTCACCCCGGCAATCTGGGAGAAGACCATCCCCTACGAGAGCTTCCACCTGGAGTACATGGACCTGGACGAGTTCCTGCTGGAGAACGGCATCCCCATGTCCCTGGAGGAGGAGGAGGAGGAAATGATGGGTGGAGGACGAGGTTCAGAGGGGAGATTGGAGGAGGAACCTGCAGTCGTCCCAGAGATGTCTGTGAAACAGGAAGAGGAAGTGAAGCAGGAGGAGGAGGAAGGAGAGGAGCAGGAGGTCGAAGCAGGTGACCATGAGCTTGATCAGTTTTATTTGCCGAGGGATTAATGCCTAGAAACGTAGATTTTTGTGAAATGAATATTTTTTATGAGGAAACTTTGGATCTTTTGGGTGAAATTCTTCAACAGATGTAGATTTGATGAAATACTAAACTAATAAAAATAGCGGAGATCAATCTTTGATATTAGAAGTGATGCCGTCGTAATGTTTAAAGAAGAAAAGTTAATAATGTCACGGATGTCCGAGTCAGAAGAACTCGAGTAACGAACTCCGGAAGATGAGGAGGATTCACGAGTCTGAGCTCCTGCTGATGGATGTTTCCTCCTCCAGAAACCGTCTCTGATTCGAAGGCATCGGAGGTGTGCGATTCGCCCCCCTCTCTGGACCCCGAGGAGCTGGAGGTGAGCGTGAGTTTCCAGCCCGACGCGGCGGATCTGGTGCTCTCCAGCGTCCCCGGAGGAGCGCTCTTCAACCCCCGGAAGCACCGCTTCACCCCCGACGAGCTCAAACCCCAGCCCATGATCAAGAAGGCCAGGAAGGTGCTGGTCCCCGAGGAGGCCAAGGTCTGGAGCTCCACCTGATTAACTGACCAGCCGGGTATTCCGTAGTTTAGAGAAAATGAGGTCCCAGACCCCAGCCGAGGTGTAGCAAACAGCGCCCTCTAGTGTAGTAGATTGGAAATCGACTCTTCAGAGAAAGCGCCTTCAGGTTTTATGCAATTTTGTGCTCTGCCACCAGAGGGCGCTGCATTGCATGCATTATTGCAGCATTTTCAGATCAAAGGCTCTTTATTTATTTAAATAATGAAAAATTGTGAAATAAAAACATTAAGTTTAGTAAATGTTTCTCGGGTTAATCACTGTTCACCTTCAGTATTTTTCTCTAACCTCGATCAAAACTTTCTGTTTTTATTTGTAATATATTTTCTTCAAATGATTTCATTTTTTAACCAAATTGCATTTATTGTTTTTCCCTTAAAGTTTTATTTCCCACTAAATTTTTTGTTTTTGAAAGAAATCTCCCCAAATATCTTTTCGAATCGATTATTTCCCCAAGTTCTTTTTTTTTTTTAATTGATGTCACACACCTATTAATAAATTAGTCCCATCTTAAAAATATATACGATTTTTATAAATCTTTTAATCCAAGATTCTCCAAATGTGTTGGGTATATTTATTTTTACATTACAATTTAATTTGCTTTAAATGTTTGTTTTCCAGAACAATCTTTCCATTTTGAGATTGTTTGCATTTTTTCCTTTACTGAAATAGATCAAAATTAAAGACGTTTTCTTTTATCAATTAGTTTTTAAACGTAATAAAATCCCTGCAGTTTTGTCAAATTGAACACATTTCCCATAATTCTCTCACGATTAGCAATAAATGTTGTTTTGATCGTTTCCATGTGTTCTGGTTGTTCTCGGGCGTGGCGTCGGTTTAATGTCGGCCTGTTCTTTCGCAGGATGACAAGTACTGGTCTCGCCGGAAGAAGAACAACGTGGCTGCGAAACGTTCCCGCGACGCTCGCCGTCTGAAGGAGAACCAGATCGCTGTCCGCGCGTCATTTCTGGAGAAGGAAAACGCTGCTCTGCGACAGGAAGTAGCCGAGCTGCGCAAAGACTGCAGCCGCTGCCAGAAGATCATGGCACTGTACGAGGCTAAGTACGGCTCCCTGTGAGGGACATCTTGCCTCGGACACACACACATCGCGCACACACACTTCAGTTTGTTCCGAAAACACACCGCTGGTCCATTCAGCGCCGCGCGGTCGAGAGACTTGCGCCATTACGTGCAGGACCGAGGGTCTCGAGCGGAAAGCGAAACACACACCACCTCATGCATGACCTTTGACCCCTCATTGCTCATCTGACCCTCTGAGCGACTCCCGAGCGGGAGTTTCAGCGTCGCTCGGAGAGGAGACGCGGCCGCGAGAGACGGAGGATCGCGGAGAGAGTTTCGACTCGGACTCTGAGGAGTTTTTCATGTTCAGCTCAAAATGTTAATTTGGTTGATTTTGAGGCAGAAATGCAGCGCTTGAACCAAAAGGAGTTAAATTGTGAGGGAGCAATAATTAGTTTAGAGAAGTCGTTGTTCCGTACAGGAAACGTTTTATTCCATGAGCTCTTTGTGAAATTTAACCCTGAACGCGCTACAAGAGCACGGTTTTTTCCCAAATTGAACATATTTTTTTGTCTTATTATTTCTGTTTGCTCTCAAGTGTAATGGTTAATGTAAATAATCTCTAAACAACATTTATTTAAAATCTGTTTCACGTGTAATTGGCTGCCGTTTCCCAGATTTCGTTCTTCTTTTTTTTTTTTATCGAACACGTTATTAAACGTTTTTATTTAACGCTCTGAATTTGGCGCTGGCTTTCGAATCTTTTGCATAAATCCATATCTAACAACATTTTTCTGGCCGTGATGCCGCTATTGCTAGCAGGTTGTAGCTAGTTGTTCTTGTTTGTGCAGGTGTACAGTGTTTGGTGGCGTATTAAAGGTATTGCTAATCTCAAACTAGCGACGTTATTGACGAGATTAGTTTCCTACGAGCGCTTGCTACCTTTATAACTTTCAGCATAGTAATGTATGTTTACGTACAGAACGTTAATCTCAAGATCGTGTTGCATGACCGCTAGCATAAACTTGTGCTAACAGAGATTTGCTCACTGAGCTTGTACATTAGCTTGTATTTTAGCTTTTTGCTAGTCTGTTTGTTTGTGGGACTCAAACATTTGAAAACAATAAACCTGAAATGCAATTTAAAAAAAAGTTTATATTTAACGGCTAGTTTTCACTCATCTCAAAGTTACAAAATGCTGGGGTTTTTTTTGTTTTTGCTAGTTTCAGATTTATGCTAATCTCAAGTTTTTGCTAGTTTTAGTTTAACGCTAGACTGTTTTTGTGCTAACATTAGTGTCATTTTGATGTTTTTTTGCTACTGCGGTTAATTAGCGTTTTTTGCTAATGTTGACACAGCGTTTCTTATTCGCTATATTTATCACATTCCTGAACAGAACCAGCGGCACGGCGACGCTGCGCTTGCGTTTCTCCGTGTGTCGTTGTTCTTGTGAAACGTTTCTCTCGTTATCGACTGAAGGTAAAGTCGTGTTGGCAGTGATGCGAGACTGTTTACGCGTGCTTCGGCAGGGATCGATACTGTGAGCGGTTTTATTTCCAGGTTTAATCCAGAGCAATAATCAGATTCATGTTTACCTCAGATCACCAGTAGATGGCGCTGACAGATGTTCCTTCTGTTTAGTTTGAGGCAGCGTTTGTGTTGCGTATCTAATATGTTCATGATATAACGAAACAGATTTATGTAAATCTTTGTGCTTCCTTTTATCGATGGATTGATCGTTGCTGATATTTACACTTTGATGATTCTACGTTTAGTTATTCATTTGAAGATTTCTGTACACAGTGCACGTGTTGTTGCGCTGTAACCTTTTCCAAACACTTTTAGATTACAAATTCACCATTACCAGAATATAGTGTAACACTGGTGAAAATTACAATTATATTTCTTGTGTTACTTTAAAAAATGAAATGCAAATTATCACACACTTATTCTAACCACATATAAATGTAAAACCAAACATTTATATTTAAAGGAAGTGTTTGTGAAACAGGTTACAAGTGAATTGTGGTACGCTCCTGATTGGCCACTGCATGTTGATGTCATAGTGGCGCTTGCAGTGGGAGTGTCCTCTCCCATATATGGTCGTAACTGTATCTTTAGCAGGAAGTTTCTTTATAAAGAAGTGAATGTTTGTTATAAATAAACTCGTGTTTAGTAAACCTCTGATGCTTTATTTCTCATTTAATTCCTGTAAAACAAACCGTTATTTACAATTTCTCCTGTGTTTTTGTGGAAAGGGTAAAAAAAGTTTTTTTTTTTTTCCCCTAAAATAAGAACGCTCTGTTAAGAGTAATCGTATGATTGTGATCGTATCGAGTTTCTGTGAACGAAACAAACAAATAAAGCTTGATTTTTTACATTTGCTGCTCCGTGTGGAGCTACTCAAGACTTTCCTGAATTACTGCACTTTTCATTTGGAATCGGTTTTACCATCTGGGGATCACCAGGATAAAAACAGAGACAGTTTCAGACATTAGCAGTTTTCTTCGCTGTGGAAGATTTATGGAGAGGAACATGTTCCACCTGCTGGAGCTCCGCTGGTTCTGACCTGTGCTGCTGATGAAGATCTCAAGTAACTCCAAGTGTTCCAGCACAAATCATTCTCTTTATAACAACCGTGTTCTGTATTTCTTTATATCTTATGTACAATAAATGAAATTTAACCAATCAGAGAAGATTTTCTTTGTTCAGTTCTGGCTTTTCTTACTCTAGAACCCGAAGGTTCCATTGTTCACCAAACTGTAACAAGTTCTAGAGCTTCAGACGCAACACGAGGCAAAATTTCATTTAAGGAATGAGAACTGGAAAAACCAAACACGAGGATGATCATGACATTGATCTTTACGCTTCATCTAACACTAGAAGAAGTTTAGAGAAACCCACAACTTTCTCTACAGATAATTATGACATTTTTGTTAAAAATGTAATTTATTTCACCAGTGAAAGAGGAGGTCTGGACTAGACGAGGAGCGTCGATTTCATGTTGATATCTCGTCTAGAACCTGAGATCTGAACAATCACCTGTGACCATCAGGTCCTGACAAAAGGCTGGTGAGTAGGTAACCTGTCGCACCAGTAGGTGGCAGTAATGATGTGCAGATTTCACAATGTAGGTAACCGGTTAGAAGGATTTAGAACACAGGTGTCAGGATCCATTCCTGGAGACCGGAGCCCAGCAACGTTTCCTTCCAACCCTGAAGCTCTCAGACAGCCTGAAGGACCTGAAGAGCTTCATCAGGGGGTGTAGGGGTGGGGGTGGGGTAGTTGAGGTTGGAGCTAAACTGTGCAGGGCTGTGGACCTCCAGGAACTGAGTTTGTCACCCTGCTTCAGAGGAACCCAAATAATACTAAGTGGTTAATATGACATTTTTGGTCAAATATTTAAAAACTTACGCTTGTTAAAGAAAAGGCGTTTGTAAATGTTGATTCTTGAGAGCGTAATAGTTCTAAAAGTGCTTTAAATCGAAGGCTATCAGCAGATTCGTGTTCCTTTGACCAGAACAATCAGAAACTTTGTTTGATTCCAAGAAAAGATTGAGTTATGGCCAGAATTAAAATGACAAGAAACCCTAAAATGTTATTACTAACAACAAAAAACAAACATTCTATAGCATTTATCTAGAGTTACAATAAACCACCTGATTTAACACTTTAAACCAGCAGATTGAAGTTTTAACCAGATTAGTTTGAACAAAAAAAATTTCAGCAACAGTAAAATTCATAAACGGGAATTATTTGCACAAATTTAAATTCATTCTGTTCTATTGCCCAATTTAATTATTAAAATCTTATCAAATCCAGAAGAAAGTGAGAAAACATAGTTTACATTGTTAAACACATTTATTGGTCAATTCAACTTGCATATAATTATATTCATGTTATTTTTGGAAAAATAACTTCAGCACATAAGAAACTAAACATCAGCTCTTTCAACATAAGAAATATAAGATTATTCACATCATCATTCTTATATACATTTATCTTATAAAGTCTGTATTCTTTTGAAAAAAAATAAACTTAGATTTTACAAAAATATGAAATGAACTACCTACTAACAAATGTAAAAACATTCATAATTCATGAATTTAAACCCAAGCAAAATCAAACAGAATATTCACTTTTAATTTCAATACACTCTTCTTCTTCAGACAAATATCTGGCCATTAAAGGGTGTTAGCATCTAGCATAGCGCTTTTATTGTGAGGGAGTCTCCAAGAACAGATCTAAACTGTAAAGTAGTGCAGAGACTCTACAGGAACGTACCACGTGATTCATCAGGAGGAAGTGATGTCACACTAAATTACATCATACAGTCTCCCAACACTGAACCAATATTGCACAAAACTCCGATGGGAGGCAAAAAATATATAGAAAGAAATGTGTTTTCTAGTAAAATATAAATATAGTAAGATGCGATCGACTGTGTGAAGTTTAGTTCTAAAAGAGAGCGAAGCGGTATCACAAGAACCTCAAGGACTGGGAGGATGGAACCAATAGCGTCGAAGCATTTGTACGAAAGGAAATCTACCACTAGGGGCGATATGCTAAAACAAACATGATGTCACAGGAAAAACTGACCAAAACCATGATGGAACTTTATGCTGCCATATCAAAATGAACCAAAAGGAACAGAAAGGGAAGTGATGTCATCGACAACAATGGAGTCTGGAATCTTCACAGTCCGGACACACGACATGATTCACAGTGAGGGGAGAGTGCAATATTTACGATCGTCTCGATTCAAAACCTGACTTTCATGATTCTTTCCATTAATATCCACAACAACAACAACAACAACAACGATCCTGAACTCAACTTGTTTCTGTGGAGGCAACACTGACCTGAGCTTCTCCATCAGAAGAAGTTACTACAATCCCCCCTTTGCCCTTTTCTCATTCCACTGATCAGTTTCTCATCAGATATCAACCTGCGAACATTCAGAACATCTGCAACGGTCTCCACAGCTCAAGAACGCCATGCCATCATCAATTCAGAAAACAGAGCCCACAAAATCTTCAGTCATGAGCATTGTGATGAGACGGGACCAAAACAATATCTGTAGCCTCCAGAGTAGTGTGCACCAAACCAACCAACCAACCAACCAACCAACCAACCTCTACAGTAGAAGTACTACTGACCTGATCCTTTACTCAGCCACGCTTTCAAACGGTTCAGTGGGAAAGAGGGTTTGGATACCTTCCTTGTGGATCTCATTTGGTAGCAATGGGTTTGGAAGCAAATACATCCACCAGATGCAATCCAGACTACAATAATGTCTGGTAAGCCATGGGGAGATTGAAAAACCAGAACACAGATTTTAAATACGTCATTGTTTGGCTTGATTCAAATCTTACGAGCAATATTAGAACTTCAATACGGTGACCTCAAGGGAAGCCTATAAATACAGGTTCCACCAGGAAGGTATACTTGTTCTAATGGGAACAACTGCTTCGCTTCGATCAAAGAAGAAACAAAAAAAAATAAATCAATGGTAGAATCACCAAACCAAGAAACCGATGAGAAAATGACAAATGTTAAAAAGAAAACGCACTACAAGAAGCTGGTTAACTAAGAGATCGGACAAGAACCATCACGAGTAGCACTCCATTAGCAGGGTGATGTTCCTAATCAGTTCTGCTGTATGCTCCTGAATGGAAACCTTCATTTCTTCTTCATTGAGACTTTAGTTGGCCAACACTACGGGTTGAAAAACCTGCCCTGAATACTGGAAGTTGTATCCCAAGCCATCCCCAAATGAAGGTTTATCCATGAAGGAAATCCCATTGGTGCCTCCAGGTATTTCCATAGGAAGGTTTTGTGGAGTTGGGCTGGAGAAAGGATCAAAGTGCTGGTGTGAAGCTGAGAATGGTGTCGAAGGTGGAAGCTCTGGAGTAAAGTAGGGATTCATGTGAGAAATGGGAAAGATGAACTCTTTGGCAGAAGGGGAGAGTTGGCTTGGGATAAGACCAGGCAAAGGATGCATGGAGAGGGAGAGAGGTTTGGGGTTGACCAGGCCTGGTGGTGAAATATTGGTTGGGGAAGGAACAATCATCCTCTGCTGGGAAGCTACAACGATGTTTGAGCTTGAGGAGACTCCGGGATTCCCAATTCTCTTCATTTTGGTGGAGCCAAATTTGGTGGCAGCAAAGCTGGCTGTGGTGAAGGCCATTGGTTGGGGACTGTTTTGGGAAGGGTAGGCAATCCCAGCACTGGTTGGAGATGGGCTGCATGAATTGTAGGAGTGGAGGCTTGTATTTGAGGGAGCACCTAGATCAGGGTATCCAAAGATTCCAGGGCAAGATGAGGTAGAAACTGGACTTGGTGATTTGGAGATCAAGTCAGGAGACACTTGTCCTCCAATAGGTATGAACACCTGAGCCTCTGGATTGAATGCCAAACTCTTGGCTTCCTCAAACTCCAGCTCTCCTTTACAGTTTCCAGTTTCAGGTCCTGGGGGATCCTCCAAGTAAAGGATGTTGACAGCACCCTTGTCCCCGATTTGATATGACACTTCATAGGGGTCGATCCAAATGCTGAGCTCTGGGGGAACATTGGCATGGACTTCTTCAGTGTCCAAGCCACTTCTCTGGGCAGCTAGATCAACAAGTGGGTCCCTGGGTGCCCCAAGATGCAGGCAGCGAAATCCAGAGCCTCGTAAAGGAGAATCGGGGTACCAGTGTCCTTCATAATGGGACATTAGTATTCGCTCAAGCTCCTCCCCAAACAAATCTGCTCTACGCCGAGGGAGTTTGTTGTACAGATAGGACACGATGAAGTTCAGGGCAACCTTCACCTCCAGATGCATTTTGAGTCTGTTTTCAAAGTTCGTTATGTGATACAGGCACTTAAGACAGTCTTAACATCCTTGTCTTTTGTTGCATTAATGTGAAATTAAAAGCAAGAGACTCTTATTTTATTTGGTTAGTTGCTCAAAAATTGCTTAAAAGTGACAAGATGATCTTAAAACTCTTCCATTTGAACTTCCTCCGATTGAACCAGTCATTGATGGCCGCTCTTCGTTATTTGATTTCTTCTACAATTCTGAAAAATGAGAAAAAAAAATTACATTTTCAATGAGAAGGCTTTAAGAGGAAAAGAAACTATAGCAGAAGGCCAAAATAGAACTGTTTTGTTCTCACCATCTTTTGTAATGGTGTAATTGGTCAAAATATTTATAAACAATTTCTGCTGAAGCATAATAGAACCATGGAAAATGTTTATTTAAACAAGTATAGTTTAAAAGTGCAGTGTGTATAAATGCTTATCTACAGAAAATGTTACCTTAATTGTAACTCAACTAATTATAAACATAACTTATAAGACATGTCACGGACGCACTCGTCAATTCGTGATTTATAGACTCGAGAATGTTTCATTCTTACCGAGCGCTCGTGTTTCCTTCGATGTCTCTGAAATAGCGTGTGTCCCGTTTGGCTTTGGATTAATCCGCACACGTCACGCTGGTTTGTTTTGTTCTTATGGAAAGGGCATTTTATCACGTAATGTTTGTTACCTTTACCGTTAATTTTACTTGTTCGTTTATTTTGAAGCGCGCTGAGTCCCAAACACACGGGCTCGAGGAAACTTAACCGTTTGACAGACGCGCGGATTTATATCACGCACGCTCCTGCAGGCGCCCTCTCAGCCGGATCTACTTTCAATCAGCTTTCATCACACGAAAGTAATTAAAATGTAAACTATTTTAAGGATACGTTAATATACCTTTGTGGTTTTGTGACCCGTTAAACATTACTATTTTTACAGGTTTTAATTCAAGCTCTTTGGCGGCACGCAAGTAGTTTTGTGGTTTCCACAGCTATTCTAGCGCTTTATCCCAGACATTGACCGGTTAATATTTGTTTCCTTTCTTTACTGGTTGGTTCATTTGGCGCATTAATCTGTGCATGTGCGAGGAAGTGCTGCGGGAGGCTAAAAATAAAAGAAGCCATAGCAACAAAGCAGCGATTCGTTGTGAAAACGTGCTTTCTATTGGTCAAGAGCAAGGTGACGTTTCGACGTAGAGCGACATGCATGGTGGGAAACTGAGTTTCCGAAAACGTTAAGGAAACAAAAAAACAGGGAAGCATCTCGCTGCAGCGTACTTGAAAAAAAATACAGCAGTTAATTTGTTTATTTACATGGAAAATAACGAGCTGTTATTAAAATCAGATATATATTACTACTTCACATAAGCATAAATTAAAAATACACAGACATAACATGCATGTTTTTAAATTGAGTTAAAACATTTTTAAATACTCTATTGAAGTGTAAATTTTTTTTTATCAACATAAATGTTTCAAAAAGCAACATGACGTCATTACCGTAAAGCGTCCCTCTCTGTCGTGAAGAGTGCACCTCACGTGCAGCTGCTGACGTCTCTTTAGGTCGTTTTTAGAGCCGTTATGGGCTAATATAACTGTAATAAAGATGTTTGTGCTGGTGGAGATGGAGGACACGGTGCGAACTCCACCCTGGGGCTTCCACCGGCAGCTGAACGAGGCGATCGAGGAGGAGCTGAACAAGAAACTAGCGAACAAGGTAAAGAGGAGAGAGCCCGAGTCACATCATCTAGAGCTGTCTGTCTTTCCAGCAGCACCTGTGGTTTTCGTAATATTCACCTAGAAAATGAAAGTTCTTGCTCGCCCAATGAAAGAGAAGAGCATATTCTAACCTCAACTGATGCTAATTTGACACCACCCTCCCACAGGTGGTGTATAACGTGGGTCTCTGCATCTGTCTCTATGACATCATCAAACTGGACGATTCCTTCATCTTTCCCGGGGATGGAGCGTCTCACACTAAAGGTAAGAGACCATTAAAAGCTTGTTTGACTTCATAATGGGATTTTGGATCATCCCAAGCACCAGGGGGCAATGTTGGGGGTTTGATGATGGAGGTAGGGAAGGTACATAGTGAAAGGGCCCTCAAACAGATGAGAAGTGCATCATGTTCAGATCAAAGTCCTAACCTTTAGCATCCAGCTGCAAAGGGCACACGGTAACAAGGAGAGGCTCTGCTGTGAACTTTGTAAGTTCAATAATTGTTGCATTGATCATTTTGATTGATCCATTTATTGTTGCTAGTATGTGTGTCAGTATTGTCGAGGCTATTGTATTTGCATTTATATGGTGAAAGGATTTGTACACTGCTTTGATTTTGTATTTGTTTGTTTATCTAACTCTAACGGTGTTTGAGCAAGAAGTTTGCCAAATTAAACTTGAGAAAACATCAGTCCAGAGAGTTCCGTGTTTCTGTTCAGCTCGGAATGCTACAGTCACTCTTTTCTTTAGGAATCGGATCTATGTTTGTTCCCTTTCACTTTGAACTCATCTCTTTTGTGTGGTTCTACAGTTCGGTTTCGGTATGTGGTGTTCCATCCGTTCCTGGACGAGATCCTTGTGGGGAAAATCAAAGGCTGCAGTGCTGAAGGAGTTCATGGTCAGAGATCTCCCTACGAACGTTCTTACACAGGGGTGTCAAACTCATTTTCACTGAGGTTCACATTAGCGTAATGGCTGTCTATAAAGGGCCAGATGTAACTTTTAAATGTAAAACAATGTAATTGAATCTAATGTAAAATAAATGTAACTACTCCTTAATGTTAAAAAACTCATTATTTATAACTTATTCAAGTGACAATTCAGTTACATAGAAACAATTGTATGCTTGTTGTTCTAATATAAATCCTTTTGATTTTTCTCAGCTTATGAAAACCCACATAACTCCATTAATGAAGGATCAATAAATGAAAAAATAAAGTGAATAAAGAAAATAGGATGAAACTGAACTGTGGCTGAGGCACCATCTCGCAGTACGGCAGCAAGCCAGCAGATGGCATTTATCTGAGCTCATTGGTGTAATTTGTTTAGCAAAAGAAACCCCTCACAGACTGAAGGCGATGCATATCGATCATCATCTTTCATCATCAGACTCAAGAAACTGATCACAGATAAACTTCTAGCTCCGCCCATTTCACATCTTGAAATTTATTTTAGCGTGAGAAATCGGAGGTGTAGAAGTTCAGTGTGTGAGAGTTGGCAGCACTGCAGTTTCACTCGTGAGTATGGATGCGGAAACACTGTTGCGGCTAAGGGCATTGTGGGAAATGTAGTTTTTTTTTACTTTGACACTTAAAACTTTGAAGCTCTTGCGGGCCACATTAGATTACATGACGGGCCACATCTGGCCCGCGGTCCTTGAGTTTGACACATGTTGAACTGAGTATAGCGTCGGTAGATCACGAGGCATCTCTGTGTTGATCCGCAGTGACGCTGGGCTTCTTCGATGACATCATCATTCCTCCGGAGTCCCTCCAGCAGCCGGCCAAATTGTATCCGCCATTTTAATTGTGGTCTGTAAGAAAGTGATGTTGGCAGAAGCATGGTGTCCCATGGTGCTTTGCTTCTTGACTCCGCTCGCAGTGACGAAGGCGAGCAGGTGTGGCTGTGGGAGTACGAGACGGACGAGGGCACTCACGACCTCTACATGGACCGCGGCGAGGAGATCCGCTTCCGGGTGACCGACGAGCTCTTCATCGACACCTCGCCCTCGGGGCCGAGCAAAGGCGGCGAGAATGAGGATGTAGCAGCGGAGGAGACGCAGACACCGTACACGCTCATCGTACGGCGACGTTACTTTTACCGATTAACTTTTTACAATTTCGATAAACAAACGCGTTCACCTTTTACAAAGTTACGTTTTGAAGCACTTCAGAAAAACTCCTCACAAAGGTTTGTGATAAAACGTTAAAGTTATCTGCATTTTATTTGAACTAGCAGCGCCCCCTGCTCCAGCGGAGGATGGGCAGTCAAGTTTGATTTAACTTCGATTAATAAAAGCCGAATAAAGTTGTTTTAATGTTTAGTTTTATTTTGTTGAAGACTCTTCTTCCTGAGGAGGATTCTGACTGCGAATGTTTCTGGCGTCTCTGTTCCGCAGGGCTCCGTCAGTGAGCCGGGTCTGGGCCTGCTCTCCTGGTGGAACAACTAACGAATGAAGCGTCATACGAAACGGATCGCAGACATTTCCTGCGGATTCAGGAATTATGCATTTCAAGATTTTCATTTGTTTTCTCAAACTTTACTCTTAACAAAATATATAATGTCAGATTCATAATGTGAACATTTCTCTGGATTAGATTTGTTTTTGTTTTGTGATAATTTGTTACATTTTTAGAACACTTTGTTTTTTCTCGATGTAATAAATAAGTGAAACAATAATGGAGGCGGATACGTTGATGTGTGTGATGTTTTTATTTTTGTGAGCAAATATTCGACATGCTTCTGTACATTCTGCCGATTATAGAAATATTAGAATATTGAGATGAAAAAGTTTCTGTCAGAAGATTCTCATCAGGACCGGAATGACGTTCATGATATAAATCGATGAAAGTGCTTGAAGCGTTTGAAATGAACCGCCAGCGTTCTCTGGATTTAATAGAGCAATGGATTCCATTAAAGTTTACGATAAAGATACTGCGGTAAACATTTCTCACAGTAATTAACTTCACAACACACCTGTTTAACGCAGAAACTGTACATTTCATTTGTAATCCATCCAAAGACACATTACATTTACACACAGTAAACTCAAAGATGTGACGGAACAAAAATCCACATTAAAAGTAAGAATTGAACCATTGCTGCGAGATGCTAATTCTTTATAAAACACATTAAATCTTTCCCATCCTCCTGTTTCTGTGAGCTCTATTACTGTTTTTGAGTTTCCATCATGTAGCTTCATCACGACAGCGAATGATCTTTACTTGAGAAATGTAAGGCTCTTCTGCCGGCCACTGGTCACAGTGGGGGCGGGGCTAAAGCAAGGCATTACATCACATCTCAGGTTTCTAGAGTGACCACAAAAAAGCTGTTTAAACAATTGACTTTTGAAACTTTCATGGTTTTAATTCCTCAGTTCTGAGACAAGGCTTTACAAGAATAAACTAAACCAGAAATAAGAACATCACATGGAATAAGAATCTGTCTCCATGGGGAGGATGAGCTCAAAACAGAACCATTTCATGTTTCAAATCCTATTTTGTTCCCTTTAAACAACATAATTTCCCATTAACGATCATTTAGCAGAAGCTTTTATCGAAAGAGACATTTCAAGGAATTGATCAGTTGTAGTTCTTCGAGATCACGATCTTCTGGAACATTGAGATTTAATCCCTCAAGGCACAAAATAATCCCTTTTCACACATTCTGTTAATATTAAAATGAACATAATAATCCACACAGAATACATTTAAAACGTCAGGTTCTTGATATCGACACTGATCTACGGTATCATCATCTTACGATGCGATCAGCGTTCCACTGAACTACAATGTACGCGCTTTTTCTGGTCATTACCGCAAAACAAACAAGTAAAACAATGGCGCAGCCATGGATTGTAATGCTCACAGATTAAATGGAGACTTAAACAATTAAAATATGCCCATCGCAAGAGATTTGGGAAATATTTTGAGAACCCAATAGAGTTTCAATTTTATAAGCAGCTTTACCTTCAGCGTCTGGGTGTTTTAACGTCGAAACACATTCAGGACAGAAGCTCTGAGAGGAACAGTTTGGAGTGTAGACTCCACCGGGGGCGCTGTGGAGCCTAAGTTTGCAGTGCCCCCGGGGGGCAGTTTCAGAGTGAGGTTTTTTTTATTGCACTTCTTCCCAGACTCCACAGGGGGTGCTGTAGAGTCTCAGTTCATTCAGTGTTCTGTGACACCAAAGTTGTTAAACTTAAATGCACTTCTGACAGACTCCACCAGGGGCACTATAGTCTCACTGTAAAGTTGTTTTCTGATGTAATAACCCATGTGTCCAGCTGGGGGCGCTGGATATTTTGTGAAGAGTTAATTAGTGCACTTCTCCAGAGTGTGCAGCAGGGGAGTCTCCATCCTGATTAATCTTCATTAGGAGGAGCGCAGAAGAATATTTCTCGACAAATTTGTGCCGTTTCTTCTGGACAGGAAACGCTGAAGCCGATAGTTCGAGGGTCTTCAAAGATCTCGTAGTCGTTTCCACCCTGATCAGGACGACAATCAGAAAGTCTTTTAAAGACCTGAGCTCGAAACCACACGGGTTTCAAAATGCAGAAACATTAAATAAGATTAAGTTCACAAGGTAACGGATATGAACCAATCACCAGCGACGTCTCGTTTCCAAAAAAGTAGATGGCTTCGAATCCCTCCTGCTCCAGGACCTCCAGACAGAGGCGCTTGTCCCAGCCCTCGGGGAAGATGTCGAAACTGATCAAACCTCCTGAGGAAAAAAAAAAAAAATAAAAAAAATCACAGAGTGGCATCATCGCTCTCACCTGCACCGCCTCGTACTTCCCCTGGGGGCAGTAGAGTCGCAAACTGAACGTTGAGGAATCTGAGAGTGGAACGATGCCTGAGGCTCATTCCAGCAGAGATGAGCAGTCTCCACACGAGCTCTGAACCAGATCTCAAGCTTCAGGTGCGCTCGAGGAAAGGCTGGATCCGGCCGATGAAAAATCGTACTGATCCGTTTTTCACGAGTGATTCGGATCGACAGAGTTGACCTGAATCTCGTTTTTAACCATTAAAAAATAGAATTATTACTAGCTCAGCAGCAGCGGGAGAGAGAAAGCTCCTCACCTCTGGTGAACCTCAGGCCTTTCCCAGCAAACTCCTCCTGCAGAGCCGCCACAAACTTCTCCCGGATCTTCTCCCTCTGACACAAACAGAACTATGAATGTTTCACCTGAAGAAATCAATGTGTTCAGCTGAAAAGAAAAGCTCCAATCAGTGCTTTCTCTCGCAAGAAACAAGGAATCGACAACAGCGCGCCTTTCACTGCGACAGCGCTGCTCAAAACAACTGCTTTTATTGTAATGTCACAGGGAGGAAGCAGCCGCGCCGTGCATTTCTCTATTGCTGAATAGAAACAGACAAAGATTGATAAAGATGCGGATCAATACCTTGTCGATCTCAGAGAACTCGATGCGCTCCTCCAGCGTGCAGCTGCGTCCGATGGGAGAGATGTTAATGACGCCGTTACGAAACTCGATGAACGTCCCCCTGGAACCCCAGAGCAGTTGTGTTCAGTGAATCATTTACTTTATTCTCAACAAGAAAAAGATTCGTTTTCTTCTTCGATTCCTGTTTCAAAAGGAAGCAGTGTACACATTTGTTTGCCAGCAGTCGATCACGACGCGTGGTTTCGTGAATGTCACAAATATGCACCGAGTACTGTTTTCATTCATACGTGAAACACTCGTGAGGGGCGGAGTCGTGTTTGAAAGAACATTTTTCGAACCAATGCCCCGTGGGTTTTGGATGAAGTTGTACGATTAATCGCCCAGCCCTACATGAACGTTACTAAACAGACTGAAATGATACGTGACTCTGAGCTTTATTTCAGTACCACAATAACAGCAGCCGTTTCATTGTGCTCCTATTGTCAACAATGATCACAAGAGACTCTGAACACTCTCCATATTGCTGAAGTGAAATACGTTGATATTTACAGCAAGGCATGAGATTATCGCTAGCTTTTGCATCGACCCAGTACCAGAACGATTTATGGGTCGCGGCTCACGTGTGCCCCCAGACTCGAGCCGTGGGGATTTGCTGTTAGTGAACCCCTAATTTTTATAAATGTAAAAGATCGTTATTTCTGTCCGTACCGTTTCTTCGGCAGCTTGAGGAGCCCCATGTAGCGCAGGCAGAAGTTGATCAGCTCCTGCAGAAGCTCCTCCCCCAGATGATTCTGAATGGCCTGAAACACAGCATTTCAAACATTTCATTTTCAATTTTCCTTTTTTTTTAAGTGTTTTCCAATCTGTAGTTCTGTGCAGAAAACATAAAATTCAAGAGCCTTCATCACTTTTGTTTAGGTTTCCCTTTCTTCATCTTGGCAGGAGGCTTATCGATGTCTACACCTCTGTTGGGAGAGTGAAGACCTGACGAAAGGCTGCTCTTAAACAAAACCAACCAAATGTAGGAGCCTGCAGCAGATCAAGAGAAGCTCTGAAATAATCGAGAAGCTGCTCGCCGAGAACTGATCCGTCACATACGGATGAACATAGACATTATAAACTCAGAGCTCCTGCTTGATGCACTGCTTGTTTACATGTTCTCCCGGTGCTTGCGTGGATTTCCTCTGGTTTCCCCCACAATCCCAAAAACACGCGGTTAGATTAATAGAATAATCTAAATTCCCCTCAGGTGTGAATGTGTGAGTGTGTGGTGCCCTGTGATGGACTGGGATTTGTCCAGGGTGTAGCCCCACCTCTCGCCCGATGTGCGATGGAGATGGGCACCGGCAGACCCCCGTGACCCCGAAAGGGAATAAGTGGGTTGGAAAATGAACGAATGTTTCTAGCAAAGTCCTGCCCCAGGTAATATGGCGGACGTGTGGACTTATCTCAGAACAGACAGAAGCTGACGTCGCACAAAAGAAAGAGCAGAAAACAAAAAGACCATAGCTTTGCATTTTTAGCTTACAGCACAAACATTTTCCACAGGTTTCTCACTAGAGAACCAATCAGATGATGACAGAGAAACCGTAACAGTGCTCGGCCGCTCGTGTCTCGAAGCACTCTTCACCTGCTTGGAGATGAGCTTCCCATCCTTATATTGCACCGTGCCGTTCTCAGCGAAGACGTAATCGAACTTGTCAACCACTGCCAAGAGAGAGAGAGAGAGAGAATCAATAACAACAGAAATGGAGAGAGAGTTATTACCAAGTTATAACCCAAATCTAATAACCCAAGTTATTAGAACTCCTGTTGGAACAGTCTCCTGAATATAAAGTTACAACCTAAATATGACGTTTCTTTGGGACACTGTAGTGGAATAACGCTAAACCTTGGTCTCCGAGCTGCTCCGCGATCTTGGAATAATCTGATCCTCCAACGATTCCGATCTTCACCTTCTTCTTGAGGAGCTGGAAGAAATGGTCCAGCGCAGGGTCGATCTTCTGCAAACATCAGAGCAGGGGCATTAGAGGGAAACCAAGCTTTACATCAGTAATAAACATCTGTATTAAATATTACAACCCAAGCCTCATTTACAGTTGGCTTAAACGCCTCAACATACTGAGTTTATAACTCATTCCTCAGTCAGCTTCTTCAACATCAAAATACTACAATCGATTCTAGATTTATATCCCTTTTTTGTTACAGTTACTTTTGTAAATTCTAAAACAAATGTTTGAACTTGAATGGAGCCATTTGAATCGACAACAATGGATTGATCAAATCTTATTTTCTCTTTCTTTCTTTATAAATACCTATAGTGAAAATGTGGACTAGTTCATTCGAATCGCATGTTCTTTATCAAAGCATTTTTGTCGTTTTTTCAAGTTAATAAAATCATAACGTTAATCTCGAATCGATTCTTCAAACCGAGTCAGTTGATTCTGCGTTCCACAGCATCGAGAACGAATCGGAACGAGAGCAGATCCGATGGAATCGAACAGCTGAGACGATGACGCGACAACCGTTGATTTATTATAATTGGTGTCATAACACGTACGGAACAGCCGGTAAAAAATGTTAAGACCTTTGTGAAACGCTAGAGTCTGAAGGAGAACGACGTTCTTCCGCTAACAGACCGTTTACCGCAGAGTTAGTTTGTAACGGTCATCAACGAACTTCTTATTTACACACAGTGACCAATTAACATTCGATCTCACAGCACGCGGGTATACCGTGACGTCACGTTACGTTACGATACGTGCAGCACGAGCACTACCGTCCGTGTACAAACGAACAAACACACACTAAACATACACGAACACTTTCACAACACACACGAGGAGCCAGAAGCATTACGTAAGAGCCGGACTCCTAATCTCAAACACAGAACACAACATAATACTGCTCGTTAATAGTTTCAACCGATGCATAAAGGCTTTTAAAAAAGCTTTTAACCGCACGTACCTCTCTGGGGGGCGTGAGCGTCCCGTCCACGTCAAATAAGCATAAAACATTTCGATCTGTTTCCAATCGACATTTTAAATCCATTTCTTTGAAGCAACGTCAGCTTTAAATGTGAAATTATACAGGCACCCAATAGCTAAACGAGTACATATCGCACATAAAACCAATCAAAGTAAGTAAACGAATTAAAATCGTCCTTTCTTGCAACGGAAGGATAAAAGAGTCAACACCCTTACTGCGGAGTATTATTTACTTTAGCTGAAGTGCACACTGTAGGCTACATGACTCCGATGATCCCTTCCGAGGGTGATTACATGCGACTTTGCACCCAAGGGAGGGGCGGCTTCAGCCAATCACGCTCCAGAGAATTAGTCACGTGGGAGAAGATTGGCCGTTACAGTCCGCCTGAGGAGAGAGCGACTACATTCCGAGGCGTCACGTAACACAAGTTAACCGTTTATTTATTATTTATTGTTTGTTACAATACAACGACAATTTCAGAGTATTGTTTAACTAGCATTGTAATTTTAATGTTCTAAATGAAATAACTTTATTGTTATAATAGACGTGTGAGTAGTTCAGCAGCCATGCATGTATTTATTTAGATTAATAATAAGTACAATTGATAATATTGTATTGCATCGTTTAGATTCTACAGAAATAATAGTTTCATATTTTGATAGTTTACGCTTTGTATGTATATATATATATATATATATTTTTTTTCTCTCTATATTTGTTTTTAGTATTACAGCGCCATCTGCCGACAAGCGCTTACCTTCTGCACACATGAAATGCTTTAGAGTTGGCATCGACAATGAACATTAACTGTAGTAATTATCATTTTTTGTTTCTTAACTCAGAGCTGAACTCTTTGTTTTTGGTGACTCTGGTGACTCATCTGCTCTCTTCATCTTCATTTCACCACAGATGGACATTTCCCGGCTGGTTCTGATCAGAGGTTCCTCTGCTGATGATGAGCGAGGAGGAGGAGGATGCTGCAGCTAGTTCATTCCTGGATGCTCAGACATGCTTCATCATCTCAGAAGGTTGGTTTATTCTCTGATCAACAGAAATGGTTCAGAATCAGATCAGAGGTCCATGATAAACTTGACCAATCAGAGAGCAGCGCACAAGCTTCTGAAGATCAAGTCACACAATGCTGGAACCTGTCTGAGGAAACACAGTTGATGTAAGGAAGGGATAACCCCCGGAGTGATGTCTGGGAGAACTCTTGCGGTCTCTACGTGTGTTCTCCGAGCTTCAGTGGAGCCTGAAGAGCACCGGCGGCTTCTGGAGAAATCATGGATCGTTCTGCTCCAGGAACTGATTCACATTCACAGATTCAGCCTCGAGTCAATGTTCAAACGCTGGAAAAACAACCCTTCGGTTCTCATTAACAAACTCTGGCTTTTCATTCCAGAACTGAAAGAATGATCCCTGATCCCGGTGCTGCTGTGACTCCACAGCGAGCAGCAATCAGAGACCAATCGACTCGATATCGTTTTAGTTTGAGCTCTCATCCTCCCCTAGAGCAAGCAAATAATCCGCTCCACGTGAACGATTGTAGTTACTTCATCAGTTTAAAAGAAAATGTTTTCGTTTATTCACTTGTTTTTGAGTTTGCGTATTAAACAAACAAAAAACCCCTGAAGCACTGAATTCGTTCTGAGCCTCGTCTGTGTGCGCGTCCTGGGATTAATCTCCCGAACTGATTAAACTCATAAACTCCTAAATACAGAAATGTTATACACAATAGTCTAAAAAGAACGAACACTAAATAGTCTGACTTTTAAAATAAAAATGCTAAATTGTAAAATATATTTATGAATAATGAAGTGGAAAAAAAACAAAAGTGAAAAAGAAAATTCAAACGCAAAAGTAAAACACTGTGATAAATAATACTTAAATAAATAAATATTTCACTAAAGTTATCGACACCTGGATTAGAAAATTTCAATAAAAATTAAGATTTAGTATAAATATAATATATGGTTAATGAGCGACCAGAAATAAGTGTAAAAAAGTAAAACTTTCAATCTATTTTGTAATTATTGTAACTATTAAAAAGGTTTGGAGAATGAACCTGACGCATGTTTTTGAGGGAAACCAGAGAAACCCACAAAAACTCCTCCCGGCAACCAACCGTCTGTCCTCGAACCAGAGAGCTTCTAGTGAAGGGGCGCACCAACCCTTCTTTTGTTCTCTCACGATCAGACGGCGGCGGCTCTATCAGCTTCCGTGTTTCATGAGCAGATTTACTGTCGGTTATCTCTCGGGGTTTATGGCTCACACGGAGCAGGTTTTACAGCCGCAGATCAACCTTCGACCGCCGTTCCATCCAAACAAAGCTTCCAGAACCTTCCCCGGAGAAGCATCCTCGTCAGCCACACACTACCTACTGCCCCTGCTGGCTGTTCTCTCTGTTTGCGTTATTTTGAACTTTGTTTCATAAATACCCCTAGTTCCACCCCCAGAGTCCTCCAGAGTGTGTGTAGATGCACTGTCTGGAGACAACATGGAGACAGGAACATCTAAGCCTCCACCAGTCTGCAGGAGCTGAGATCAGATCTCGTACAGAAGGGTTAAGAGCTGTCTGGGGATGTCAGGAGAAGATCGACGCACGAGAAGACCCCCTCCATGATTTCACTCAGCAGGGAACAAATTGAGCAAGAAAACAACTCCAGCAGAGGAACTCCAGCTCCATGATCATCTCATGAACATCTGAATGACTCAGAGAGAGCTGCTGAAAGTGTTCTCCTCAGAGGAGGCCCCCATGCACTGTAGGACATGGAGCTGGAGACATGTGGGGTGTTCTTCTGCAGGGGGCCCAGGACTGCAGCAAAACAGAGGAACGGTGCACCAGCGGATCTCAGGGAGCACCTCAGACGGTGAAAAGGCTCGTTCCAGAAGCTCCTGCTGGTGTCCTCTAGAAGATCATGCTTCTTTTACGCTTGGAGGACATGAAGCATCCCTGCTTCCAGAAGAGCCTGCAGGAGTTTTATGGTGTTCTGCTCAAGAGTCGTCTCTAGATTACGAGGCAGATCACAGAAGGAAGGAAGGACCGCGGGCTGTGTTTGCTGCGGGTTGAAGATTAACAGAGAGCAGACACACCTGAGAGAGCTTCAGCTTCCTGAAACCAGACCCTGCTCTGCTCCAGCCGAACGCTCAGAGGAACATGGGGTCTCCAGAAGACCGTCCGAGGGACGCCGAGATCCAGTGAAGCGTTCACGATGTCTGGCCTCCTCCGCTCAGCTCTGCTCTGGCTCTGTGTTTCAGGGGTCTGGGGTTCGAGTCTGGACGTGCTGAGCTGCAGGAACTCCTCTGTGACTCTGAACGTGGTTCTTCTGGAGGACGAGAACTCTCCCTGGAGCCTGAGGTTTGTGAAGGACGTGGTGGAAACGGCCGTGGAGAAGGAGAACGGGAAGAACCTGAAAGAAGGTCAGGAAACTATCTTTATTTCGTTCCGAGGTGAGAAAACATGTCAGAAAGAAAAACAGGAAGTGAGCAGTTTAACAACGAAGGTGTGAAAACAGAAAAAAGAAAAGGAAAAGTATCAAATTACAGCTTTTAATATTTTAATATTACAACCCCTGAGCTGCTTTCACGTGATAAAGACGGTTTAAAGGAGGAACCGCTGGGAATCTGAGGAAAGAACATCAAAATAAAAGCATAATTTTTTTTCATCAGAGTGCATCACTAAATCAGATTAAAAATGTAGTTTTTCCGTTGTTCTGATGATTACCTGTTTGTTGAGGAGATGCGTCTTTCCATCAAACTCTGTTAGAGTTCATAAAAATCTACGTTCATCTCAAATATTCCGGATTTCTTGTTAAAATTACACGTTTCTCTTTGAAAAGACTTTCGTTGGAGTGCACTGCTCCACTGGACGGATCACTAACCATCCAAACTCAGGAGTCTTGACCCTGATGGGAAACAAAGAGTAGATGATCACGGTGCGAGTAACGATCACTAACGAGCTTGTCGTCCTCCAGGGCTGGACTTCCAGATCAAGGTTTTGTTCAGCGGCTTCAACACGACGCATTACCGCCGCCGCGGCTGTGGGAGCAGCACGTGTGAAGCCGTCGAGATCCTCAAAGCTCTGCATGTGAGGCTCATTTACATAATGCCAATGTGCTCATTTACATATGCAAATGTCACGTTTTAAAGATTCCCGTGAGAAAACATTGCTAGAGTTAAACGTAGAGTTAAAAGAACTCTAGCGGAGTTAATGGTTCGGGCTGGAGGAGATGCTGACGCTGTTTGTTGTGTCCGGTAGAACAGCAGTGAGCTGGGCTGTGTGATGCTCGGCCCGTCCTGCACCTACGCCACCTTCCAGCTGGTCGAGTAAGTCCATCACACCTCCACCACCTCCTCCAAACACGCGGTTCCTGGTTCACTCCTGGTAGATTTGAGATTCGTGATATAGGATTTTCAGTGGAGTATTACCATCTCGTGTCGGGGCAAGAGCACCTCGTTTAATTATTCGCTCCGTTCGGTGTTTGTGTTTCGGTTTCCACTTTTACTGACAGTATCTCAGACAGGAAGTGAATTTGAAGCAAGGGGTTTGTGAGTGCGTGTGCGTGTGTGCCTGTGTGTGTGTGTGTGGGGGGGGGGGGCATTTGTGCAGGGCTGAGGCTGGATAGAACCAGCAGGGGGCGCTCACCCCCCCCCCCCCCACCCCATGTCCTTGACAATGCAGCAGAAACTGAGTTAACGATTCCCATCCGATGCTCCTCCTCCTCTCTCTCCATCAGTCAGGAGGTGGGTCTGACCCTCACCATCCCCATCATCTCGGCCGGGAGCTTCGGCCTCTCCTGCGACTACAAGGATAAACTCACGCGGCTGCTCCCCACGGCACGTAAGATCTCAGAGTTCTTCCTTCACTTCTGGCACTTCTGGCACACGAACCTCAAGCCGCCCTGGAGAACGGCGTACGTCTACAAGAAGGAGAACAACACGGAGGAGTGCTTCTGGTACTTCCCTCCCTTGCTCCGTAAGCATTACTAAGGAGAATCCAGCACCTTCATGTTTCTCCTCGCTCTTCCTGCCAGGTACATCAACGCTCTGGAAGCTCCGTCGGCTCTCTTCGCTTCGAACATCTCCCGAGTGATGCTGCGGAGCAAGAAGGAGCTGCTGAAGGCTCTGGAGCAGCCGGAGAGACACAGCAACGGTGAGTTCTGTTTTTCACAACGCTCCCCTTGTGATCTGTTCCCCTCCGCTCCGCGTGTGCTGTCATGGTTCGTTGTGTAACGGCGGGATCTCCTGCGTTCTATCTTTCGTTCTTTCCAGTCATCATCATGTGTGGAACGCCGGACGACATCGTCTCCATCAAGAACTCCACGAGCGTCCCTTCCAACATCGTCTTCATCCTGATCGACCTGTTCAAGTGAGTGTTTGAGAGCCTACTCCTCCTCCTTCTCCTCCTGAGTGGAGCAGTGTTCAAGAGTCTGGCGCTGTGTGTCTCAGCAAGGGCTACTACACCAACCAGTCGAGTTTCCATCACCTGCGGGACGTTCTGGTGGTGACCAGCTACAGGGACGAGGACAGCCTCAACAGCAGCACCACGGTGAGCCGGTCTATGCTGGATTCTGATTGGCTGTCGAACAGTGCTGTGGGCCACTGGAGTGTTGAATGCTTCCTTCTGATTGGCTGATGGACTGAAGGCGGCTCTAAACTCTCAGCGGATTCAATGTTTTAACCGAACCGCTGCCCTTTAAAAACAAAGTTTGTTTTGGCCACTAGAGGGCGCATTTCAAAACAGAACTGATCCATGTCTTCATGAGGAGGGGGTGGGGCTTAGACTACATGTGGGACTATACGTTTGCCGACTCCTCATGCGTCACATTGAAAACAACATCGGTTTTGAAACCCAGCGTATGGGAGGTTCACGTGCTGCTGAAGGTCCTGGAGATGTGCTCCTCTTAATCCTGGGTTTGAAATAATCGTATAACTGTTCCGTTGAGGAACCGTGTGCTGTAGACATGATCAGCTGGTCGAAGAAGAGATTGTTTTATGACCTGAAGGCTTCTGTGTTACTTCTGAACCAGGCAATGAATGACTTTGTGGTGGGCTACCACGACGCGGTGGTGCTCTTTGGTGAAACCATGAGGAAAAACCTGAAGGCCCTGAAGATCCAGCCTCAGAGCTCCAGCGCAGTGATCGAGAATCCCTTCAGAAACATCAGCTTCCAGGGTACAGACACACTCCAGGGATAAAGCTAGAGCTCCAGTGTGGTCCACTCGTGTTCTTCTGTGTGAGCAGGTCTGGGAGGAGAGTACGTGATGGACCCCAGTGGAGATCGAGATCTCAATCTCTCGGTGCTCTACACCACCGGCACCAATGAGGTCAGTCAGGGAAACTATTTCTTCTGTTAAAAGTGCTGAGAGCAGTAGAAGCAGGAGATGTTTCTCTCGTTTGTCTCAGTATCAGACGCTGTTGATCTTCAGCACCTCTCAGAACCTCACTCGTCTGGATCAAACCCATCCGGATCTGCCGTGGGACGGTTCCCGGTTGCCCAGTGATAAACAAGACCTCGGTAAAACTCCACACGATCTTTTCCTTCAGAACCAACAGCTTGGAACCTCAGACTCTGCGTTTACTCCCTCAGCAGGTGCTTCTTCTCGCTCCCGGGTGAGGTTCAGGTCTAGACACTCACTGGGGCCCTGTCCGCACCCATCGGTCATTTAGAAAACCGGGGTTTTTCTGCCGTGTTACGCTGTTCCTAAACGCAGCGCTGTTTTCATGTAGCGGCACACTTTTGAAAATTTGGTGCGCTTTTTTTTGTCGGGTGGACAGTGGAAATGGGGTTTTCAGGGGGCGGGGTTTATCATCGTGGCCGATATTGACTTGCAACTGTGTTGTAATCGACTGCCACCTGCTGGTTTGGTGGAGTCTTTACTTCTTGGGGTTTTTGTGTTTTCGTGTGGATGCGATATTTTTGTACATGTGAGAAAAACTCCATCAGCTTCATCTCCACCAAAGATCCATCGAGCGTTCCTCTGGTTCTCTGCAGGTGACCTGTTCCCTGTGTGAAGAACAATGTCTCCAGTTATTCTCCAGCATTCCTCTTTCTCCAGGATGCTGCTCTCATTTTTTACGACACTATCACCGGTTCTCCTTGGGATCATTCAGCAGGAGTTCAGGTGTAGCATAGTGGGTTACCAGTTGTTTTCTTGGTGATTCTGGTCTCAGCTGCTTGAGAGTCACTCAGAGTGTTTGAAACAAAGAGGAAGGTCAGAGTTTCAGGTTCAAAGTTCTGGAGAGAACTAAGATTTGTGCTTGGGTTTTCCAGGTATCGAGGATCAGGACATCATCATGATCGTCCTCGGCCTCAGTGTGATCATGGCCACCGCCATCGCCTTCATCCTCTACAGGTGAACCCCCGTCTCCAGCTAAAGCTGCTTTCCACGAGGACAAGAGCCGGGAGAGGAGCGCCTCACTGTTGATCTGAACCCGGCTGCAGCTCGATGAGATCCACCTGTAGCTGTTTCGTCGTCCGTGACCGTGTTCTTGGTGTGTTTGTGTTCAGACAGAACCGTCGCGTTCGCTTCAATCAGAAGAAATGGTCTCACATCAACCCGTCGCTGATCACAGCTCTGGACGACAAAGAGACGAACCACATCAGCCTGAGGGTAACGCCTCTTCAGCCGCCGGGCTTTCACGCGCTCCTGTCTGCGGTGATCCCTGAGGAACTCTCTCTGCTGTTTACAGATCGACGAGGATAAGAAGGGCGACAGCAGCGTCCTCGTACACAAGGGCCGATACGACAAGAAGGTGTCTGTCCCACGGCTCAGATTTCTTCTCAATGCCTTGAGTTGCTCAGCTCCTGTGTTTGTGTGCAGCCGGTGATCCTGAAGGAGCTGAGGAACACGGACGGAAACTTCTCTGAGGACCAGCGCATCGAACTCAACACTGTAAAGCTGCAGTCTCACGACGACAATCAAAAAATTTCAGCCAAAGATCACCGTGATTCATCCAACGTTCTCCTCCTCAAAGCTTCCGTTTGTTTCCCCTCAGCTGCTGCGCATCGATTACTACAATCTGACCAAGTTCTACGGGACGGTGAAGATGGAGAGCGGAGTGTACGGAGTGTTTGAGTTCTGCGAGAGGGGATCTCTGCGGGTACGCCCAGTGTGTGTGAGGAACATCTCGCTGTCGTGTGGAGATGCCTTCACTGAGCTGTGTTTGTGGTGCTCCTAGTGTGTTCTGAACGATAAAGTCTCGTATCCTGATGAGAGCTTCATGGACCTGGAGTTCAAGATCTCCGTCATGTACGACATCGCAAAGGTCTCTCTCTCTCTCCCTCTCTCTCTCTCTCTCTCTCTCTCTCTCTGTCTCTCTCTCTCTTCCCTTCTTCACTTCTGCGCGGTGTCTCTGCATCTCCTCAGGGGATGTCGTACCTTCACTCCAGCAGTGTCTATGTTCACGGCCGGCTGAAGTCTACCAACTGTGTGGTGGACAATCGAATGGTGGTCAAGATCACTGACTTTGGCTGCAACACTATTCTGACACCAGCCAAAGGTCAGCCCCCATGGTGATGTCACTTCCTGAGGAGACTATAGATCTTTATCTGATTGGCTGAGGAACAGATGAATGTTGAAGCTTGATTCTGATTGGCTGATGAGCATTCCAATCAGATTGTGTTTCTACATCTCAGACCTCTGGACGGCTCCGGAGCATCTGCGTGTTCAGGGAATTTCTCAGAAAGGAGATGTTTACAGTTTTGCCATCATCTCGCAGGAGATAGTTCTCAGAATGAACCCGTTCCACACCAGCTGCTGCTCCGACACCACAGGTACGCGACCGCAGACAATACCAGTATAACGCAGAACATTTCAGAGACGTGATCTCCGTGAGTTTGTGTGAGCAGAGAAACTCCACCGGGTTCAGTGTCCTCGAGGACCCAACGTCTTCAGACCTGACCTGAGCTTCGAGGCAGTGGGAGAAACAGAAGCTGAGGTAAAAACCCGAGTCATTCTGAGACTCCCCAGAGAGAAAGGGCAGTAGAAGAACGAACGGATAGAAGATGAACATGTTGCAGTAGACTTCCCTTCCATGAGAGACTTCCGTTTTTGTTCCTTCAGCTGTTTGTGTTGATCAAGAGCTGCTGGGAGGAGGATCCCGAGAAACGCCCAGATTTCAAGAGGATCGAAGCCACACTCGCCAAGATCTTCAGGTACCCACCAGATGCACAGAACGAGAGACGACTACCACGACAGCAAACGCATTAAAGTCTTTGTTATTCCAAAGCAACCTGCACCAGCAGACCAGCAGCACCTACATGGACAACCTTCTGCGACGGCTGCAGATGTACTCCAGGAACCTGGAGCATCTGGTGGAGGAGCGCACCTCGCTGTATAAGAGAGAGAGAGACCGAGCTGACCAGCTGAACTTCATGCTGCTCCCGGGGTCGGTACAACAGAGAGAGAGAGAGAGAGAGAGAGAGAGAGACCGGGTAGATGCTCATCACAGTCAGCTGTGACTGAGACCTGGTTTAGATCTTCTGGGCCGAGGCACTGCGTAGCTTCAGGTTCTTCTCATGTACATTGGTTTTAGAGACCTGGACCTAACAAGTCTCTCTCTGGCTTTGTGCTGGGCTCAGGCCGGTGGTGCGCTCTCTGAAGGAGACCGGAAGCGTGGAGCCAGAGCTCTTTGATGAGGTCACCGTCTACTTCAGTGACATTGTCGGCTTCACCACACTCTGCCACCACAGCACTCCGATGGAGGTGGTGGAGATGCTGAACCAGATCTACAAGAGCTTCGACAGCATCTTGGACCACCACGACGTCTACAAGGTAAAGGGTCACAAACAACACACGGATTCTTTGACCGTAACAAACAGTAAAACGAGCCGCGTGTGTCAGGTGGAGACGATCGGGGATGCGTACATGGTTGCGTCGGGGTTGCCGAGGCGCAACGGGAACAGACACGCGGTGGACGTGTGTTTTATGGCTCTGGACATACTGGAGTTCATGGGAACGTTTCAACTCAAACACCTGCCGGGGATTCCCCTCTGGATCCGAATCGGGATACACTCAGGTGAACACAACACATGCACCACCTACTGTTCCAAACATGTTACTACCGCCACAGGAACACAACCAAACACTGCTGCAGCAACCGCCCAGTTTACCATTACACGACTGATGGACTGAAAGCGTGGTGTGTATCGCAAGAATTCTGAAACCCTTCCAGCGTTCTTAGCTACTCTAGGAGCTCAACCGGAGTCTGGATGTTCTAATAACTGCATGGAAACGGTAAAGAGATTCTCCAGGGACCCCCAACAACCCAGAAGTGTCAAGCAAACACACAAGAAACCACTGCAAAACAATGTCCCTGCAAGATAATAGATTGGCTATTGACCCCAGACCTCTACTGCCCGCTTCTAGTGGAACATAAAATGGCTTTTTTGTCTCAGTGCGTTTCATACTGTGGTCAACAGTGCTGTTACGGTCGCTTGGCCCAGGGCCGTACCTTGGACGTGGACCAAATACTCAAGCAACTGAAACATGAGGACGAAGTCATCTGGCACACGTGCGCCCGCGACACCGAAAGCTAAGAGTCTGTTTCTGTTGCAGGTCCGTGCGCGGCTGGAGTGGTTGGAAATAAGATGCCGAGGTACTGTTTGTTTGGAGATACGGTGAACACCGCCTCACGGATGGAGTCTACGGGCCTGCGTAAGACACACAGACACACACAGAGAGCGTCGGTGAAGGAGGTGAAGCTCTTCAGTGAAGCCATGGTTGTGTTTGTAGCTCTGAGGATTCATGTGAGCGAGTCCACCATCAAGATCCTCCAGAGGACAGACTGCCAGTTTGAGTGTGAGAGACGAGGAGAAACGTTCCTCAAGGTGAGGCCCAATCAGAGACGCCCAGAGCCAATCACAGCCTCGTCAACTCCACACCAAATCACAGTGGCATCAACCAATCAGATAGTTGCGCTCCAGTTCCAGCCAATCACAGACTCTTTACGCTCGATACTCTCGTGTTTTTCAGGGTAAAGGGAAGGAAATGACGTACTGGCTGACTGGAGTCACTGGACAGAAATACAGCCTGCCGACGCCACCTACAGTGTAAGCAGAGTAACAGCACAACCATAAACTCCCAGAATGCACCAGTGAACCTCGCCTCTCCCCCTCCTCTCTGTTCAGGGAGAGCTTCCAGTGTCTGCAGCAGGACCTGGCCGAGCGAATCGTTCAGATACTCGAGCTCCGAGGGAATGATCGACGCAAAACCCTCTCGACGCGACAGAGGAGACCACACTCCGACACACACTCGCTCTCACCCTCACAGAGCAGCGGCGGCGGCCAGCCCGAGTACCTGCACCTGAACGAGCCCAACACACACCTGTAGAACACACACAACACTCTCCGCACAAACACCCGGTGCTTTCATCACTTTAATGGGGACAGATTCAAATGTTGGGGATCAATGTTAATCTTGATTTTTATCACAAATCAGTAGTGAATGATGTAACTTCACAACACTTTTATATTTATTCTTATTTACCAAACACATTCATCAACAATAAAAATTACAAAATGAAATATTTGTGTTTTTATGCAGCTTTTTAAAATCTACAGCTTAGAATCTGTGAAGAGAAACGGCCGCTGAATCTCTTGATATAATTTTATATAAACGTGTGCCAGACATCAACATAGACATAACATCAGGTTTCCGACAGACGAACACTTCCTCTGCTCATCGGCTTCAGAAAGTCGTCCAGTTTTGGTTGTGACCAGGGCAAAGTCTCCTCATTCAGTTTCAGTTCAGATCCTGCCAATCACACTGGCTCCTTCCACAGCGACGTTTGCTGATTGGCTTTCCTTGTTCCAGACTCGTGAACTGTTGCCATGGCGACTGAGGCACCTTTCCCTATCCGATGGAGGCCTTTTCACCTGCAGGATGGAGAACACGGATGAGTCAAGCTGGAAACTCTACGATGTTCAGGGGTGAAGTGAGGCTGTACTGAGAGAGGGGGGCGGAGATGGGAGGGATGAGAGGAAGAGGAGGGAGGTTGGTGGAGATGAGATAGAGGAGAGAAAGAGAGGGTGGAGTAACAGAGATGAGAGAGGGATGGAGAGAGGGTGGGGGCTTGATTTTTTTATCTTTTAACAAAACAGAACAAATGAAGAGAAACAAGGAAGAACTTCCCACACAAATCATAAGATCTGAGATTCACAAGCCCCCTGAGATCCTCCTGAACCTGAAAAAGCATCAGTGACGCTCAGGTCTGAGTCTATATATTATGTCTATATATATATATATATTATAATGGGTTTTTTATATTTGTTTAAATCTCGTAATAATTTTGGTCATGACTTTAAGGTTCATTCAAGTGTTATTTCTTTTATTTCTAAAAGAATCGTGTGGGAGCCAATCTTGAGACATGTTTATTTATGTGAGTCACCAGGAGGGGCAGCAGGGAGTCAACTAACATTTCACAGGTGTTGCAATCACGATGTTTGGTGTGGCCTGGTGGACGCAACATCTCCGACATTTACCTCACACTCACACATTAACCTGCACCACCTGTCAAAGATCTCCAGTTTTACAAACAAATAATAAACCAACAGCAACCTTTCAGCGCGGACTCTTTTCTAGAAGCATCCCTGTTCCCTGCTTCCCTTTGGATTTTCACCGGGATGGAGTCTACGCTAATGGAGCGGATTACAAGGAGCAGGAGAAGCCTGGAGACACCAGAGGGAAGCTGGTAAGGTTTGTCTCATGCAGTGTTTGAAAGTGAATTGTTGCTTATTGATGAAAAGAGAAACAAATGTCTGCAATGGCAACTGGTGTCGATGGCGTTTTGGTGGAAAATGTTGGTGAAGCATTGGCAGGAAATGATTCTCAAAAACGAATGAGGAAAATGACCAGTGAAGGGGTTGCTCTGCCTTTGGTGCATTTGCAGAAAAATCGGAAACTGAAGATGAAATGAAATCAAACAAAACTTTAATGAAATAATTTCACACAAAGGTACAAGTGAACCTGTGTTTGATGGCGAAAGGTGGAAAACTTTTTACCAAGTGTTGCGAAGAAACTGAAGAATATCACAATTCAACTGTCGAGATGCTAATACCGCAGTTTGATGAGCAAACTAAATGGTTCAATGCTACAAAGGATGAAAATATGACACCCCCACATCATCTGCAACAGTTAAAGCCATCGCTGCTTCTTTACAACATGCTGCTGCAATGGCAAAGGAGACACGCTTTGGAGGAGGAAGAGAAACAACTTCGAATCCAAAGTGAAAAACAAAAAGGCAAAAATCGCAGCTAATGATGCAAAGTTATCAGTTTTAAAGTCATGTGATGTCAACAACAGTAAAGAGGCACAATCTGACTCTCAGGAGCCAAACAACTGGAACCATCTGGAAATTCTGTTCCAAACATAGTTCTACCTCACAGGAAGCTGGATGCAAACATTCAACTCAAGAACAGTTGTCAAGAAGAAGTGTTGCTCAATATCCTGCAGCAACCGGCCAATTTATCAACTCTGCTTGCTCAATGTGGAGAAATGTCTCTAAAACCTCCTAGAGTGATTCCAGTCGTTGATGGAGACCCTCTACAGTATGCTCCTTTATGCAAACCTTTGAGCATGGAGTTTGAAGATCACTGCAGCCAACTGGCCAACAATAAAACCTTAGTGGAGCAGTTGATGATCCTGATGACGGTAAATATGGTACATACCACACCATGAGGTGCTTCATCCACAAAGGAACACAATTTGAGTTTCACTGCTGTGCTGTCTTCAAAGATATTTCCTTGAACTCCATTTTTCTAAGGCCCAAATCTCACCAACACAGTGATCAGGTTTAGGCAGCACCATGTTCCTTTGATGGCAGGCATTCAAGCCATGTTTCATCAAGTTAAGGTATCAGAGAAGAATGTGGATTTTCTTCTGTGGCCTGATGGTGAGAGTAATAGAAAGTTCATCTCTTTGGAGCTATTTCATCACCAAGCTGTCGTAACTTTGCTTTGAGAAAGATTTCACAAAGGCTGTTGAGTCTTCTAACTCAGTTTAAATGCAATCCTGCACAACTTGATAATTGTTTGCTCTCTGATCCCACTGAAGATGGTGGAAGGTTTAACTGTAGCTTGCTCCAAAGCAGGATTCCATCTCTCCAAGTGGAATAGCAATAGCTGCAAGGTGTTATCGAGTTTTCCAGAAGAACAATTGTCAAAGGCAACCGACCCAACGAAAGTGCACTTGGGTTACATTGGTGTGTGGAGCCGCATTCTCTGCTTCCACAAATTGTTCTGCTCCTCGTCTGTGAGCTTGTACTCAACTCCAGCATCTGGATAAGTTACATTGGTTCCCAGAACACGTGTGGAACCCCCCCTCGATCTGGAAGTCGTCGTCCGGGACCAAACCCTTTCTTTCCCCTGAAGTGTCGGAGCGAGAGACTGTACTGCTCTTTATCGAGGAATTAATGAGACACAGTTTCACAAAAATGAAATCTGTTTATTTTATAATTGCATGTAATTAATACAATCAAAACGGCAAATTAAATGCTAAGATAATCGATATCGTGTCTTCTTTTACCTTTTCAAACCACCTACAATCGATTTCTTAACCATCAGTAGAAGCACAGTCTCCTGGACACAAGGCGTTTCATCACTTTCTCGTGGTTTGTAACAAAATCACTTATGGCTTGAGATTTGAGTGAAAGATAAGAAGGAAATTCAACCCCGAGTCTAAACACAATCCCTGAACGCTGAAGAGGAATCCAACAGCTTCTGAAGGAGGAACCGCTCTCAGGGACCCAACACGAGGAACATCAGCAGCATCCCTGACACGGATTCACCTCCCGGCCAATTCCTGACCTGCTAGATCCCCACAGAACCGAGATTCAGGATTAATTAAAATCCCAGACTTTCTGTTTTCCAGCAGATGGAGCCGATCCAACACGGGAAGACACTGCTCCTCATCGACGCGTCCAGATCAGTTTCCTCAAACATCTGTCAGCGTTCACTGCAGCAAGAGAAACCCTCCTGTCGCTTCAGAACAGAAAGCTCTGCACGGAAACGGTAAAGAGCAGGTTCCTCCATCTCTCCAACAAATACACCGACAGATTTCCTCCTGGTCGTCTCCTAGGAATCATCATGAGGCTCCCGTTCAGCTGCTCTCACGACCCGAGAGTCCTGTTTGTGCTGCTTCTTGAAATCATCAGGGGTTTTATTTATAAACTGATCTCAAAAAGTACATACTCCTCGTTTTTGTTTCAGATTTCTAAAAACACATCTTGACATCAAAGTTTGCTTATCCTCACGTAGATGAACTGTGCGTACATAGAGTTCTTTGTAAATAAGGAGTTTCTAACGCTCATCTAACCACACGTGAATATTCATGAGCTGCTTTGCATTGACTATATATGGTAATTGAGGTGGAAACCCTTACACACTGAACTGCGCACCCCTGCATCCCATCTGTGATGTATAAAAGGAGGAAGATTGCTTGCAGATGTATGTGCGTACAAACGCTTTTATAAATCTGATTTTTTTAATTTTTTGTGCACGCACAATTGACCTTTCTGGCGTACGTTTAGTTTTAATCAGGATACTACCACTCTTTTATAAATGAGACCCCAGATGATTTCTCAAAATTTCATCTTCTCCCTTCTCAAATTCACCCTTACCCAAAGATCATGGTCCCTATATTCTAATAAAGTCCCTAGTAGAGCTGTGCAATATCGACCAAATAATCATACTGCCATTATATTTATCTATACAAGCATCAAAATGTGTTCAGTGCATAACAAAACATTTCACAATGAACAATTCTCTTTAAAACAGACAACGTTACATAAATTAAGATTAACGAACCTGAATTCCAGCTTAAAATCAAATTGCTCTCAAAGGCTTTATGGAAGAAAAACCTGCATTTCCACCATCTCCTAAGTTTTACTCCACGTTTCCCCCAGAACGCTCTCTGAAGGCGAGTTGGTTAACATCTTTCTCCCGCTCGGCTTCGCTGTGATGGATGCGCTTCATCAGCTCTGATTGGTTTACATTTTAAAATCATCCGCACAAGAACGTACTGTAAAATAAACTAACAGATAAAATTGAGGTTTAAGTATTGCATGTGTTTAAATCGACATTTTTTTCCAGTTGCGATAAAATTCCTCGCCGGACGATATCCAGCCGCGTTGATGGAAGGAGATCCGTGTTTCTTTCTGCAATTCCTCTAATGCTTCTGATCCAGGTTTCAGGGATTCCTCAGCGATCCTTTAATCATCAATAATCTTCCCGTGATCATTAGATCGTTCAGATTCCTTCATCAGCATCCCTCTTAATCCTATTGGTCCTCAGGGCTGAAAGAGGCGTGGCCTCATATGGACAAAGCTGAAGTTGTAGGTGGCAGGCAGACCCTGGTGAGCGGTGCTGTTGAACTGCTCCCAGGAGAACGAGGGCAGACCCAGCTCGGTGCTCGGCCCGTTCACCGCCTCCGCCTCAAAGCGCTGGGCCGAGGCGAGATCCGTCACCTGCCAGACGGAAAACAACCAACCGTCACTGGTTTAAGGGAGGAAGCAACTGGGCGATGGATGGGAGGAAGTTAAAATCAAGAAAATGATCTCTGCAGACGAGTGCAGATGGGAAAACTACAACTCCCACAATGCCTCTGTGCTTTGATGCATCCTCAAATATAAAGGTTATTGTTTTGTGAGGACGACTGGTTTTTAAATGGTTCGTGTTCAAACAGAAATACGACACAAACTTCCATCTTCAGACAGGAACATGGCTCCAGACTCTTGTTTGGTCAGAGAGAGTTCGTTAGCATGTAGCACTCACCTTGGTGTCGTAGCATCCTCCGGGGCTGGGGTGGAGCTCCTGCAGGTCGTTTCGGCAGCAGATGGACTTACAGGGGTCTCCATGAGAGTACGGGTCGCTCTTATAACCTGGGAGAACACACCTCAGATGATTGGCTAGCAACGGCTAACATCAGCCTCTGACGAACCGCGCGTTTACCGTTGTATCTCATGATGTGCTTGAGCGAGCTCAGGTCGGTCACCGAGGACTGGTCGCGCCGGAAGATCTTGGCGCGGGGACAGAGGTCGTAGGAGAAATCCTCTCCGAACTTCTTCCACATCAGCGGGTACCCGCTGAGCTCGTAGATGCGCCGGTGGAACGGCACGTTGTAGGACGGCCAGTAACCTGCAGACGCAGAGTCGCGGTTTATTTAAACGCACGAGAGGCAACAGATCGATCCGAGAGCATCCGGACCTCGTCTCAGTGTGGGAGTCTGGTCTGAGAACTCTATCAGACCCGGAATCTGCTCCACCACCGTCAGCGCTCCGTCCTCCAGGCTCACTCCCAGTTTAACTCTACTGGAGTCCACCACCATGTACTGGTTATTATAGGTCCCTGAGATGCACAGAGACATCATCAAACACCACGAAAGCATCTCCTCAGCATCACGAGAGCGTTTCTGACCAGAGTTGTGTCTGCCGAAAGTCCGGGCCCACTGCTCTCCGGATCTGGCCAGAGCGTTGGCCACTCGCACCCGCTGCCAGGCAAAGAGACTGGCGGGAGTGATGGAGGAGAATAGGGAGGTGTTGAAGACACTGTTCGTGGTTTGGGTCATCAATAGTCCACTGCCCATCAGATAGAAATCATCCAGAGACATCAGGAAGCCTGAGGAGAACACGAGGGAATACTATAGCTGTTAAAACGTCCAACCATCCATCCATCCATCCATCCACTAGCTCGATCCTATTAGATCCTAGATTCCTCTAAAGCTTTTTGTGTAAAGAAAACAAATAATGGAACGAATAAAAAGATTTGAAAAATATAACTAAACGTTTAACAAGAAAAAGAATAGTGTTAGGAATATAGTAGCTTAAATAAAAATATAACTATTGTGCAGGAAATGAATTTGTTTACCGGGGTAGCTGCTGAAGGAGAGCTTGCCGGTGGCCGTGTGCGGCTCGTTCAGGAGGAAGTCCCAGTGTTTGTAGATGCGCAGCGTGGCAGCGTACGAGAACCAGCTGGAGTGAGCGAAGAGGAGGTTCTCGAAGCCGGGCAGCATCTCAAACCACAAACGCAATCGTTTTCATCAAATGGATTCTGACTGAGCCGCTAAACGTCTTGATCCGTACCTTGATGAGGGCGGAGCAGTGACCCATGGGAACAGAACCGCTCCGGTACCGAGTCAGACTGGAGGTATCATCCGGGACAAGAGCTGGGATCAGATCCAGAAGATCCCCCAGAGCGTTCAAAAACTGAACCGCAAACACAGACAGCGGCTGCAGAGAGAGAGAGAGAGAGAGAGAGAGAGGGGGGGGGGGGGGGGTTTTAACCAGAACCCACAGAGCATCACTCGTCTGTGTTCTGACCAGTCTGCCGTGCTGCTTGGCCCAGTGGTTCGCTCCGGCTCGAAGGCCGTCCAGTTGAGCCAGGACCAGACCGGTGTGAATCCAGAAGGGGTCAGAAGAGTTCCTCTGGACCTGGCCTCGAGCCCACCCCTCCTGCTTACTGAACACACAAACACACGGATGAACACCTCGCTGCAGCCCAGGGTTCTGGAGCTCACGGCTTCGATTCCCAAGCGGCGGGTCACTCACTCGAGGAAGCGCTTCACAGCAGCCAGCGTTTTCTGTTTCTTGATGAGCTGCGGATACATGTTGCTGTAGTGGTCAAACATCTGCCTGAAAGTACGACAGACGATAAACAAAACAGCCGAGGTGCTTTCTCCGAGACGCGGACCTTAATATAAAGAGAAATAAACTGACGGTGCGGTGAGGAACCCCTCCAGGAACCCCGCGGTGAACATAGTGATGTTATCCAGCCGAGGCGTGCTCCCATACCCGGCTCGGACCTCCAACACCCCCCAGCCCTCGTCCATCAGAGTGTCCTGGAAGAAGCCGTAAGCGTCGGCGCGGGGGTCAAGCTTTCCCTCCACCAGCTGCACGCCATCACGAGAAGAAGCGTCCCAGAACACTGAGGCGTTCAGAGCTGAGGGACACAGAGCAAATGAAGCAGATGTCCACCTTTGGTTTTATCACAACCCAGCGTGAGAGAGAGCAGAGGAGCTGATCGTACACCCCCCCCCCCCCCATCATCCACTGCTTCCACACAGAGCGCTTTTCAAGACTCGTTCATGTGCTCATCAATATTCATCAGCTGTTGCATTGAGCAAATATGGTTAAAACGAGGCGTGTGCAAGAAGAAATTACACACACCTGTGCCACAGTCAATCTCTACGAGCTCTTTTATAATCGAGAGCCTGGAGCGTGACTTCCTGCAGAGAAATGAGCTTTCTGCTTCATAAAACACCGAGGAACATTCATGAGGATGTGAGATTATAGTGATGTACTACATTAAATAAATCCTGCTCGCAGACAGAATATTCTCAAAAAAACACCACAGTAATGGTTTAAGTGTGTACATCTGATTTTTCGGCTTGGGTATATTATGAGCTGCATACAATTTATAATTAATTTAAAATGATAAAACGGAACATAAAAAGATAAGATTTTACGTTATTTTTGGATGCTTCCTTCCTTTAATTTATTCTGGTTTTGCTCCTCAAACTGTTCTGTCAGCAGTTTCTTGACTAAATAATCAATAATATTGTGTTTTAATGAAGTTAAGGAGGAATTTATGACAGACGGATTGTGTTTCTAATGATAACCTCGTGAATCTTCAGAATAAATGCCGATATTTAGATAAAATAATGTTTTCCTCGTGATTTTATCCCGAATCTCCACAATAAAACATTGACAGGGTAAAATAAAGAAATGAAAGCAGCAGTAAAGTGATGTATCTGAGCTATCTGACACGCTTTTAATAAATCGTGCTTTAAATTACAGGATTTATAAAAACATCTGTCTGATTGTATTCTTACATAAAGTAATATTACAAATTCACACAGCATTAAAAATAAAGTCATGCTTCAGTAAATTTGCAGGGTTTAATTAAACCTCATAAGTTATTTTATCTTCTCTCGGTAAACTTATATTAAAATGTTTTCAACCGATCATTCACTTTGATCTTAAACGAACACATAAACGCTGTGTACAATAAACATTTCTCAATCAGACTGTAACTTACTCTTGGTTGCTACTGTTCCAGTGAAACACAAAAGAATAAACGCACAAAAGCGTAACTTTGACATGTCTGTGTCGTTGTGGAAGTTCAGCCGAACAAACCGAAAATAAAGCCGCGATTCCGTTCCGTGACGTTTTCCTCGTGACCATTAATCACAAACAACGGGTTAAAACTCGAAGAATGTGGAAACGGAGAGACTGTAGAGGGAGGCGACTGAGCTTATCAGCAAAACCAGAAAAGATCGCAAACTGCGTAAAACAGAGAAAATAGAAAAAAATTTCCACCCCAGATGGGACTCGAACCCACAATCCCTGGCTTAGGAGGCCAGTGCCTTATCCATTAGGCCACTGGGGCGCTTAATGCACGAAGAGGCTTAATGACGGTTTTAAAGACAACCAATCGTGGTAACGGTTCCTTTCACACGAACGCTAAAATCAGGAAGTACAAACATCGATAAACACTTTCAAACGCTACTTTTATGATTATTAAGATTTTTTTTTATTCAAAGGACTCCAATGGGAAAAAATCAAGTTAATGTGGCTGTCGTGAAAATGTAAACGTCAGAAGAAAATTACAAAAACAATACAAATATTCCACAAAATCAATTATTTATTGAGGAGATCCATTATTCATGTATTATTGTTTTTATATGTTTAAATATAGCCTCATACAATAAACACACTTTACTGATCCATCAGTATAAGATCTCTGACCAAATGTTTCAGTTTCAGTGTCCAATACAACCATGTTTTATTTGATAATGCGTAAACAAAAACACACCCATAAGATAAATATTTCCCAAACAACAGAAAGTAATTACACTTTCTAAGACTGTCTCTTCCATTCATTCATCCGTTCATCCCCTCAGTGATCGATGAGTTTCTCTGCTCCGTTCTCATTCTGAGAAGCATCTCCTCCTCTGTTCTTCTCCTCCCCTTCCTCCTCCTCTTCATCCTCGTAGCTCAAGCTCTGGCTGCTGTAGTTGATCATGGTTCTGGAGAGATCCACCTCGATGGGGAACACATCAGCCTCCTTCAGCACAGCGTAGCAATCGTCGTAGTAATGGGACATCCCCGAAACGAAGCGCTGCAGCTGGAAGACGATGTCCTGGACTGGAGAGAGAGCACCAAGCTTGTTCAGAAATTTCTAAACCTGGTGTGTAATATTCTGAGATGTGAAAAGTGTCACTGCTCTATCAGCGTCCGTGGTTACGACCAGGATGCTATCGCGGTGTTGGAAGGAGCCCATTTGATCTTTTATAAACATATCTTTTGTTTCCCGAAAAGGTAATAAACGGGTTGGAAAATGAATGAATGGCGTGAACACAATATGAAATTATGTTAAGATGCGATTAAAAAAAGTGTATATGTTAACTGATGTGTGGTTCTGAGTTGCTAGGGTGAGGCACCATGCTTCTGGTCCAGCAGTTCAATCTTCTCCAGAACATCTTTGCGCATCTTAGCAAACCGCGCACGAGCTTCCTGACGACATCGAAGAATCAGCCGGTACTCGTAGTTACCGGTGCTGACGCGGTACAGGGGGTCCCCCAGGGCCTGAGGGATGAACAGAGAGAGCGTAAGCATCCATAACCACAGAGGCAGATGTTTCAGTTTCATCGTCCAATTTCTGTGCATCAATCACCTTGTGTAAGAATCTGGAGATTAATTAGAAAAGAGTGCAGAATTAATCTAATAAATACATAAGTACATAAGAAATGAACAAGAACACACATCACATGAAACTCTGCGCTGTAAGCAACACTCCGAAGATAAACATGTGCAAAACAAACTCGACAAGATTAATCTTCTGACAAGACTCTGGAGTTGATTAGAAGGTTTGGAAGCTGAAGGGAGAACGTACGATGCAGCTGTACTCCTCATCGTCCATCTCCTTCACCTTCAGACAGTACGACTGCAACACACACAGCACAGAACATCAGGAGCAGCACATGAGGAGGAGCCTGCTCATGAACCCCTTCTGTCCATCAGGACCAGGAGCTCACGCTGCTCCTCCTCCGAGGTATCAGGAGGATGATCATTAGTACCAGGTACTCGAACTTGACGTCCAGGTATTTGCGGATGGTGAGCTTGGTGTCAGGAATGGCTTTATGAAGATACGTGTTCAGATCGTGCAGCATCTGGGAAACAAACGCAGGGTTCTGATCTTCTCCTGTTCCAATTCATTATTTAATTCAACCTCTGCTTTCCTCACAGGTTTGATGGTCTTGAGCAGCTGGATCCCAAACTTCTCCATGTTTCGATGAGCTTCAGCGAATTTCACAAACGCTTCGCTGGCGGCAGCCTGAGGCTCTCGAACCCCGATCACCGAAAACACGTCGCCGAACGCTGCGAGAGAGTACTCAACTCAATGTAATCGTTTTCAACAAACACGACTGAATCTTTTCTAAACCCTATCTTTAAAAACTCTACCTTCTGAAGCGAATCATGTGCAGCTGATTCTTTCTGAACTGAATCATTTTCAGCTTAACTGAATCCTACTGAGCTGAATCACCACTGTTTATATCCAAACACACGATCGAACAAATGAATCGATGTGAACCGAATCATTCAGAGTGAACCCGATCAAAGAGAACCGAACGATCACCGCGTCTCTGGTTTCGAATCAGAGGTATGCAAAAGCGAATGGTTCTTTCTCACCTCGGTGAGTCTGCGAGAGCTCGTAGAACGCCCTCAACAGCCTCTTCGTGTGCTCCATCAGCCCTGAGCGCAAGGAGACATGGAAATGTTTCATTCCAGAGTTACGTTCTCCAGAGTTCTGTGAGCTACTCACCTTTATACAGTTCTGCAGTTTTCTCCAGCTCCTCGAGTCTCTTCACCAGACCGTCTGCAAGAGAGGGAGGGAGAGCAAGGAGGAGGCAGGAAACAGTGTTAAGCCACAGTCACACTACTCCCAGACACGCCTACGTGGGTTATGAGCGTCATGAAAACAATAAACCATTCACAATAAAACTCGTGTAAATTCTAACTTTACAGCTGAGCATGATCGTGTTCCTCCTGCTCCACTGTAAAGCCCTGACTCTTGCATCACGACACCGATGTTCAGTGTTGGTGGGATGGAGAGAGAGCTCGTACCGTTGCAGAGGATGGCTCTGCTGAGCCCCAGAGCGTCGGCGGTTCCTGAGCTCAGGTTCTCCACCAGACGGTGCTTCACCTTCTTCAGCACTGACCACAGACACAGGCCTCGTGATGGAGTTTGATTCGTTAGCATTTACTGTTTAATAAGAATTTTAATTTGTTTACCGATATCCAGAGACTTTCCCTGCTTGGGGTCGGCCTGCAGTTTGTTGTACTGGATCAGCACCTCGCCCTAACGAGGAAACACACGAGGCTTCGCTTTAAAAACAAACCGAACCAGAAAAGCCTCGTAGAGCAGCATCACAGCAGACGCTTCGAGCATCAGCTTCGTCACGGAAAATATCTGGAACTTCCTCTACTTTATCCCTGCTCTGGGATTCACAGACCTGCACGGCCTGGATCATCTTGGCCACCTCCACCTTGGTTTTTCCCTTGACCGGTTTCCCGTTGACTCCCGTGATCTCGTCACCGGCGGCCAAAGAGCCGTCCAGAGCCGCCGCCGTGTTATCAAACACCTAGCACAGAGCGGAGAGAGGGAGCACGGAGGCCTCAGTGTTTACGTTTCCGAGTGAGCGGCTCCCGGCGGTTAGGAGGGGGCTTTACCTGTACGATGTAGAGACAGGGGCAGAACTGGGCGCCTCCTCCGATACTGATGCCGATCAGATTCTGAGAGTCTTTCTGCAGAGTCACCGTCCCAGGAACCGTCGGGATCCCCCTGTGAACACACACACACACACACACAAATCAGTCAATCCAGCCGTCAATCAATCAATCAATCAATCCTTTGATCAGAAGATCTTCTTAATTTGGCAGCATCATGAAAATGAAGGGATGGATGCCGTCTGGAAACTGTGCCAGACTTGTGTGAGATCCAAGGATTCATCAAAACCCCGGCAATCGAAGGTAAACCAAAAACTGAACCAAGGAACACTTTCAGAAGCACACAGTCCTATTTGAAACACTTTTATTATTGATTTTAATGTGATTTTTTTTATGAGACACTGAATGTTGCTTTTCATTAACCTTCTGTGGGGAACTAAAGTACAGAATAAAGGCTTCACTTTCTGAAACAAGAGCTGAGTTTCTTCATGATTTCTGTATTTTCTGTAGAAGGAACAGCTTTGAAACATTTTTGCACATAACGTTATTGCAGATATAATGACAGCTAATAAAAGCATCACAAGAGAACGGGACGTGCTGCAAATCCCTCGACTGAATATAGATAAAGATTGTTAAAATGAGAAACTAGAAGTGATTTACTCACAGTTTGTCCTCCTCCAGTTCATAATCCATATCTGTGAACATTAGTCAAATCTTCCTCGTTTTAATGATAATATTGTGATGATCATCAAACTGGACTCGATCGATCACACGAGGGGATCTACAATGAAACACACAATTATTTCAATCGATCACGAATCATATTCTAAACTGCATTTTCAAAAGCATCTTAGAAAATGACGACGACAGGTGTTTGACGCTCGTTTAAAATAAACATTCATAGATCCGCAGATGACTATTTCTGTAGATAAACTCTTGATAGGAGGTTTGAGGAGAGGTAAAAACTTAACATTTGTTCTAATATTGAGGAAAATTCGCTAAACGTCCAGCTGTTTCCTGTGAGATGTTCGTCATCCTCTTTTTCGGTTGCTTAGTTACAGTTAAAGGATCTAGGCTACTTGGACCCATCGCCATCTAGCGGCCTGGAGAGAAACTGCGCCGCTTTACCTAATACTATTTGCGGGAATGCGAGACTTAATTTCAGATGGTCAGGTCTTATTGCATAATATTACAATATAATATATGTATTATATTGTATAGTGTGACTAATATAATTAGTTGTGGGCAATGTGTGAGATTTGTTCAAAGAATTGTTAGTTTTGGTTAATGTTGAAATTGTTATATCAGAGGTCCGTGGAGGCAGGAGACAAATTGCTGAAGAGGTTCGACAACATTAACTCCTTGGCTCCATGTGGCCAGCATCTGATAGAGATGTATGGCTGCTCCTGATGCCAAGCTGCTGGGGGTTGTACTGAGGGCATAGGGTGGTGGTGCAGCCCATGTTGGTGGTGAATAGTGGATCCTCATGGATCCCTTAGGGGAGGGTCAGTTTCTTCACCAGCTCCTGATGTACGTAGTGACTCCAGCTAGACTCACTCTCCACACATTAGATTTCTTGCACAGAAATGAGGCCCAGTACAAACATTCTATTGCTATATTTTATCAGAAGGAATGATAAGAAGCTGTAAAAACGCAGGCTTTTGTCGATCAAACCTATCTGCCGATCACAACAAATGTAGGATTACCCGTCAAATCGAAAGTGCCATTCCTCCAATCACATATTCTATTTGTTTAGAGTTGTCTTCGGGAGATGGGAGGCCTGTATTGCAAATTTAGAATCCTACTAAAGAAACCTATTACAGGTTTGAAATTGGAAGCTAGATATATCTTAAGCCCAGTGTGTGACAGCTGGAGCTTATTACCGTTGCGAGGACAATGTGAGAAGGACGACAGGAAAGGACGTGTTAAAACACATTTTAGGGGAGGGGGTGAATTAGCAATTGCTTCATTTAATAGTAATAAAGTTAAACTTTAGCCTAATTTATGAAATAACAACAACTCTACTTATTTTATTTGGTCACTTGTAATTAAACAATCCCATGCATCCACTGTTTCGGTCACTCCTGGCTGCCTTCTTTCAGTGCCTACTTTTTATTAAAATATGGCACCTCTACAAACAATTAAAATGAGTCACTCAGCAGTTTCCTGGAGATGGTGGTGAGCCGGGAAGGTGAGCATGCGGCTCCGGGTAGTGCACTAGGAGTACTCAAGACCCAGTCGTTGGCACCTCCTGGGACCCTTTGGCTCCTGTGGTGTCCATCCTCTGCTCCCGAAGGAGGGCAATAGTCCGCTTTCGAGTGTGCGGGATGATGAGTCACACCTGGCAATGCTAATCACACCCCGCGGCTCGTCACAATATATATTCTTTTTAGACGGTACATTCATTGTTCCGCTCCCATAAAAAGTTTTTTGTAGTATTTTTCCAGATTTAACTGGAACCTGCAGACAAACCACTTCCAGTAGGCCAGTTCAGATAGATCAGGGGTGATGCTCCAGGTGCCATAGACTCCTCCAGCTTTCCTGTATTCTTTCCAGGGGACTGTTTCTTCAGAGGAATTAGGGTAGAAACATCGATCGTTGCTACTGCGGATGTGCAGATACTGGTGCTCAGGTTGGTTGTTCCTCTGTAAAACCACCCGTTCAGACCATTATTCCGATGGAACTGAACACTGTGATCTCCATCCTCGTTTTTAATGGTGTTGGTGCAGATGGCTCCACAGAACGGACACTGAACCCAGCAGCACTGGCAGAAGTGATCCATCAAATGCTCGTCTGGTTTCTTTCTGCACTAATCCAGGATCTTATCTACGTTGGTGAATCCCTGTCTCAGTTGTGATATCTTTTCTGTGAGACCATCTCTTAAAATCTTGAGCAGGAAATCCAGGTCTGTAATCTCCTTCAGGTCTAAGAAAGAGTTTTCTGAGAACTTGATCTCGTCTGTGAGGTTTTCACTGGATGTTCTCTGCCACATATCGGCGTCTCCTTGGACTTGTTTGACCTCTTGGATCGAGATACTCAGTGCTGCGGTCACCATTTGCGCTTTGAGCGAGAGATTCAAAGATCTGACCGATCTCCCTCATGATGTGCTCCACACCAGAAGTTGAAGCTTGAAGTTCTTTAGAAATTTTAAAAAGTGTTTCTTGCTCAGCCTTGAGCTTTGTTTTTGTTTGTTTCAGATTTGCCAGTCATTTTTTTCAGTTCCAGAGTACCAGACCAGGTTCTATTATAGCTTTGGAGGACTGCCCGAAGATCACCTGAGGTGTGTTCATCCAGGAGGATTCTGAGCTGTTTCAGAAAAGCTTCTTCTCAGATTCCTTGTTTGTGTTGATTTCTTATAAAAAGATCTTTGTGAACTCGGAGATTTGACATCTATGTTACTGGCCCCTAATTTCTCCCAGCTTTGTTTGTTTCCATTTCCAGATCTTTGTTCTTCTGCCTCCACTGATGCCACAGTTTCCCCTGGTGAGGAAGAAAGGATTCGTTGAGCTCTGAAAGGTAGTTATTCTATGGGCATGTACTTCATCAATCTAAGGTTCCGGGGTCTTGTTCGTGGATGTTAGGGTTGGAGTGTGAAAGCTTGATGTTGAATTCAATCGCTCAATTAAATAGAATTTATGATTCGTTCATATTAATAGAAAATGATTTCTTTTCAAAGCAGACTCAAGAGCTGCAGTGAGTATCGGTTTCTGGGGATGGAGCGTGTGGCTTCTGAATGAGCGCTCTGTTGCTTCCCAGTGCGCAACAAATCTGGAGAGCGTTTGCTTCTGTCTCTCCCTTTAGGAGTCATATAGAAGACTGTGATGCATCAGCTTTAACCGGCACCAAGAACCTTACCCCACTTTAAGAACCATGGCGATTTATCATTATACGAACCGTTCCACACTTCTCCACGCTCCTCATGTCCCAGCAGGAATGGATCACACAGAGATATCTGTAAAGAGCATTCACCAGTAACAAACACACTTCCCTTGAATCGTTTGAAAGGGTTTTGATTCTGGACAAGTTTTCGTGGATAAAGTTCACGCTTAGCACAGAGTTAAAGGAAGAAAGAGAGGTTTTCTGTTGTGTTTGTCACAGACCTGACGAGAGATCATCGTGAAGACTTGAATGGACCTGGTGGTCTTTTGTCTCTTCGGAGACCTCCATCTCAATGTCTGAGGTCCAGACTGTTGGTTATGCTTTTACCCACTGAAGAATTGAGAAATGGAAGATCTGATCAGAGTCAGTTAGTGATCCGTTTAATTACAACCAATGAGCGTTTTCTTCCACATTTATTCCTCGATGTAAACAATTGTCAAAAACGAGAATCAGCAAATACCGCGCGCTAGTTTGGGCGTTCACAGCGACACACTGAGCAGTTATCTTCAGTCTCTTTCTGTTTATAGCTTTAGAGACATATTAACTGACCCATGTGCTTTTAGACAGCGCTAACTCTTACTTGAAATTAATGTAGGTTCTTTATTTTCGACTGTGTTTAGCCGAGCAGTTATCACTCCTTTCCGCTAGTTTTTGGCGGGCTTTCTCTCAATTTCGATCGGTTAGTCCTCTCCTCATTTTATCAATAAAAAAACATTTTATTACCCAATTTATTACTTGAGACAATCTCCACTAAACTGGTTTTATTCTCTGTGAATTCTTTGAGTAAATGCATCTGAAATCTGAACAAGTAAGATGCTCTCCTCCAGAGCGCAGGTGTGGTGAACAATCATGGAAGGAGGTCACATGACCAGGAGATTACAGTCGTAAACATTTAAACACATTGAACAAAGCGCAGATCAAACTTTCTGATCGCTCAAGATGAGCTTCACTTCAGCCTGATTTTCTCTTTTCAACAACAACTGTATCGTTTAGACGTGTAGGGTGCAGTTTATTTAGCTTACTGTAAGAAAATATGACGTAAAGATAATATTTTAAGTTTTTGACTCAACAGTTACTTACTTCAAGAACATTATGTCTCATTTTAAGAAATCAATGTTAAATTCTGATCAAAACACCCCTGATTGTAATAAAGATTAAACAAGTGATAAAATCCCTTTATTATTCTTAACTAATGAGAATGTGTTACAATAAAGTGAAATATAACATTTCCTTTTCTATATAAATCACTTTAGAGGATTAAAAACAAATATAATACATATACATGTCTGTGCTTCCAAACAAAACAAAAAAAAATGAAAGACTTTCAGTAATTCTCAGAAACTTCTGGCTTAATCAGGATGACAAGGAAAAATAAAGCGCAGGTGTTTTAAAAGCAGCAGAATATGTTTAGTGTAATGTAATAAAGATAAAGGTAATATATTGATATTTTTCATGCAAGCAGTGTAATCAGCTGGGAATCCTGTGAAATACAGCCGTGTTTAGCCGGAAACTGTTGGTTCACAATGTTCTCAGAGCATCTCCATAGACGCACGCAGGCGAACCAGCCAATCAGGAGAGAGGAGGGACGCATAAAGAGCTACACCTCTGCTCTTCTCTGAGGAAGAGCCTGTGATTGAGAGTCTGGAGCTCTGGCCTCCGGGGACCGTCCCGGGCTGCAGGGACATACGCCGGGTGCTGTGTGTGACTTCATCCGCTCACACTTTGATTTCTTCCTCGGTCTCAGAGAAGCTGCAGGTCGTTTTCACATGTGACAAAGATGAAGCTCTCAAAGGCTTTTCGTCTCTTCTTCCTCCTCCGAAATGTCGTGTTAGCACATTAGCAGCCTCCTGAAACCTCTCCGGCTCCATGCTAACATCTACTCGGGTGATGCTCATACGCTTTTGATGCTCCGTGACCTCGTCTAAACCCTGGCTCAGGCTGCGGGAGCTGTCAATCATCTGCATGACATCACTCAGGAGGGAGGGACCAAAGTCCAAGGTGAAGGATGACAACGAATCAGAGCGTGAGGCTGAGAGCTCGCTGGGAGATGGAGATGTTTCAGGAGGATGATCTGGAGACTCGGAGGCTTCTGGAAAGATCTGGTTGATTCGGGACGAGCGAGGGAGAGTGATGAAGCCCGAATGAAAACCTGCAGACGAACACAAAAAAAATATTTCTGTAACGAGGAAATAAAGATGTATTTAAATAATGCGTTCCACACAGACAGCAGCAGCTGTGAAGATTGTGGAGGTGTGCAACCAGGAAGTACATCCTCCACACTGGACCACACCAGCGGTGGGAGGGAGGGGGAGGAGAAAAGAGGAAGTGATTGGTGATTGGCTGCAAAGGTAAACCGTGTGAGAGCTTTCCGGCTGATTGACCACCTGCTGGTGTGTGTGTTACCGTAATCCGGAGCACTGCCGGAGCTGGGCATCGCCCTCTTCTGGTCGCCAGAGGGATCCAAGTCCAGCTGCGGCAGGGAGCTGGCGTTCTTAATGATGGGTGATATTGGTGGCGGTGGGGGAGATAGGTCACGTGATCCGCCTCGTATGCCCTGGGTCTTTCGCACATGCTGCAGCGTTCGCGACAGGAAACCAGTCCTCGACGGGGAATCTGACGGATGCGGGCTGTTCCCAGAGCCGCCGTAGCTGCTCAGGAAGGAAGTGTCACCAAACACATCGCCTCCGCGGCCCACGTGCATGGTGTGGCGAAAGTCTCCTAGCGGCGGGCCGATCATGTCGACCGAAAGCTCGCTTTGAACACCTCTGCGACCGTTGGAGACGAGGGCCTTGAGCGAAGGAAGCTTTCCCAGACTCATGACTGCGAAACAAACAAACAAACAAATGATATTCAACGAAAAGCTTGAGCACAGGATTATCACAATCACCGCAAATGATACGAGAACGAGCCGCGTGTCTGGAGCAAGAACATCCAGAACGATCCTCAGAGAAATGACCTCAGAGATCAGATAACTCTGAAACATTATCTCTCTTTAAACAGTCACTGGTTTCAAGTAAAATCCAGGCACTGTTTGATGCTCTCCTCCAGGAGCAGATGGAGGAGGAACCTGGAGTCGACAGACACTCGGTTCAGGGAAACATCGCTCAATCCACGATAATCCAGATCATTCCAGGCAGGCTGTACCTGCTCTGACGAAGACCTCCTGGAAACATCCACCAGCATCTTTCCTCTCTCAGTTAATGTCGCTCTCTCTCCCGGTTCCTTCAGCTCGAGTAGAGAAGGGTCTGCATCTCTCTCTCTCTTTCTCTCTCTCTCTCTCTCTCTCTCTCTCTGCTCCGAACAGTGTTTAGTCTGTGGATTGGCCTGGATTAGCCGGATTACTCCCTCGCTGCAGCGCCGCAATCCCATTAATCTCCCGTCAAACACAGTTGTACACCCCACACTGCTGCAGAGAGAGAGAGAGAGAGAGGGGGGGGGGTGATCATAATTTTACTTTGAATTCTATTCGCTAATCAAAGCTCAAAATGCACTATAGGAGCAAAAAAGTCTAACAGAAAACTAGAAATCTAACTGTATTTCCTCTTTATTTATTTTCATATCACTCCTTTTAGAATTAATCCTGAAATCAGTCGTTTCTGTTTTACTAATAAGGTCATATTTACAATATTATTTTTTAATGTAAATATATTGATATACATTTAACATTTAACAGTGAAACTGAAGCATGTGTTTTTATTAAATTACATTAGCAAGGAATATTAGGTGTTATTATTGCTGAATACAAAAAAGGGGAAAGCAAGCATTAAAATAGAGAGAATTGTGACTCGAAACGTAAATTATATCACACTAGATACTGCACTTGTTGAGTGAGAAATGATTTTTTTTTTCATTTACTTATGTTCTTTTGTTAAAAATGAAAAACTTTTTAACTTTATGTCGGTATTAAACTGTTTGTTTACTGATTATTCAGTCGAATATAAACGCAATAGTTAGCACGGCACCCCTAAAGGCCTACAAACGTTCATGAACGCGTAGTAATGCAAATTAAAACAGTTTAAACTCACATTTATCTGAGCGATAAAACCCCGTGCAGCTCGAACCCGTTCCGTCAGGAGCTCCGTGCGCGCTCCCGGGGAATCCAGTCCGCGCATGCCCAGTGTGGCGCTGGCTGTTTCGCTTTGCACAGACACGGAAAGAAAGATAAATAAAGAATATATTTGAACCCTAATAATCTGCCCCTTCCTTAAATCGAGCTCTCTTAACAACAAGCACAGGGTTCTTTCAATTCTCTGCGCTCCCATCACTGCAAGTGCAACTGTTAGCTTAGCTTAGCATAGAGCATTGGATCTGATTAGACCAGAAGCATTTCCGTTCAAAGTTTTCAAAATTTTGCTGTTAAAAACAAATTTAAGTCATTTAAAATGCTTTAATGTTAAAAATAGCTCTGTGTGCTAAAAACTGCTGCTGCGGAAAGCTGAATATTAGCTCCTGAAAGGGGAGAGATTGAAAGAGTAAACTTGCTGACAACTTTATAAATGATAGCCTAAAGTATATAAATATAAAGTTAATTTCTCAGTGTTTCAGTTTTATTGTCAACCCTCAAACCCTTTTATCCATGTATTTTGTTCTTGGATGGTTTGAAAGCATCAGCAGTGATGAGAAGAGCAGCTCGGGACGAGACAGAAGCAAACAGTTAAAGTGATGTGAGCCCTGCAGGAGCTCCACTCAGCTCCAGAGGAACGGCGCTGGGCTTCAGGATTCCTCACATTCTCAATAACGTTTCCCCGGATTCACTTTTCGTCCCTGAGAGGGATTCCAGGAAGCTCTCGCTGAACACAGCTCGATCATTCTGCTTTTCTCCAGAACTTCTGCAATAAAGTCACTTCCTGCTCAAGAGGAGAGATGACCAGTGTCTGGAAAGAGTCACAGAGGAGCATTGTTCTGCTGCACAGAGCTGTGATTGTGTTTCCTCAGAAGAACAAAACTTCTGCTATAAAGCCAAATACAGTGACAAAAAAAGGTTCATGAGGAATCCGAAAAGCTACAAAAACGTTATAAATTTAAAAAATGTGGATTAAAAGATATTTCTGAGAGGATCCGGTGCTCTACGGGTTCCTGGAGGAAGCTCCAACTTAGGGCTGACCACAAATCTCTCCGCGGTTTAGCTTCAGCCTTCATGAACACCCCAGAGCTCACAGAAGCTGCCAGTTCATGGGTGGAACCAAGACACCAGGGGGTGTGGTTCCCTGGGCATTTCTCTCTCTAGACCAGAATCGACCAACTTCAGTTTCATTGTCCTTCCCGGGTGTGGTTTTTATTCCAGATCCATTTCACACTTCCTAGCACAACCAGCTCATTGCTGGTTTAAGCTGGGCTGAGCTGGTCCTGGTTGAAGGGCTTTTTGTGAAGGAAATTTCATTACTTTTTTTGTTTGGGAGAGACTGAAATTTCAACATTGTGAAAACAAGATCGAGAGAGAGAGAGAGAGAGACAGAGAGAGAGAGAGGGAGAGAGACAGAGAGAGAGAGAGAGACAGAGAGAGGGGACTGAGAGAGAGAGAGAGAGACAGAGAGGGAGAGAGAGAGACAGATAGAGAGAGACAGAGAGAGGGGACTGAGAGAGAGAGAGACAGAGAGAGAGAGAGAGAGCTACAGGTGGGGAAGAGGGGGAGAGAGAGAGATCAGCAGATCCAGAGAGAGGGGATTGAGAGAGAGACCCCTGCTCCTGGTTCTTTCGGGAGGAGCTCGTCACTTTTCTGCAGCGGTTCCTTCGGGGCTCATCATGAGCGGTAAGCTGTCAATCAAACTCTAATCTGAAAGATCTGATTCTTCTGGTCTGAGATGGTTTTATCCAGGTTTTCTGGTTAATAAAAGATTCTTTGCTGACAGTAATTTAATAAAATCAGATTTTTACAAAGGAAGCAACATCCCGATGAAAGAGGAGCGTTATATTAGCTGCTCGTGGAGAAACGAATGAAACAAAGGCTGTTTGTGATGAAAAGCAGGTCCTGAACCCGTGCAGCAGGAGTCATTGATCCGAATCGTTATCTTGTGTTAACACACAGCGTCAATAAAAGCAGATTAATGAGGAGCGCGTCTCGTCTCTGACGTCACCGAACATCTTCTTTCCTTCTCGCTGTGAACCAGAAACTCTCAGAGGTGTCTCTCGGAGCCGGGGAGCTTTCTGTTTGTTTCCTGGATTCCTGCTCTCGGAGACACTCCCAGAGATTCCAGCATGTGTTGGGACCTGCCTGACGTCCCTCACAGTCCAGGTCTCTTTCAGAGGAGATGTTCCAGCTGATAGTGAGCAGAAGCTCTCAGAGCCCAGGCACAGCTGCAGCCAGGCGTGGAGTCGAGGAGCACAAGCAGGAGCTAGATGGAGGCGCGGGCAGAGGGACGGTTGTCTCAGAGATGAATGAAGAACAACAGACGTCCGTGCTGGGGCTGATGGGAAATGCTTTTGATGAGAACCCAAACCCTGAAACTGAATTCAAGTGATCTGTGGAAGTGGAGTCGCTTTGGATTCAGAATCAGTGTGAACTAGAGAAACTAGAGTTTGAAAGGAATTAAGAGAAATCGTTTCGACAGAATTCTGCTGTATTTTAGATTCTCAATGTGAATCAGATTCGAATGTGAATCTGGATTTCCTTTCTCCTCGCAGGGGAGTGGATGCTAAAGGCCGAGCCCTCACAGGAGGACAAGCTGGAGGACCACGAGGAGCTGTGGGAGCGAGTGGAAGGGGTGCGGCACAAACTAACTCGGATCCTGAACCCGGCCAGACTGACGCCGTACCTGCGGCAGTGTAAGGTGATCGACGAGCAGGATGAGGACGAGGTGCTCAACTCCAGCCGCTATCCAATCAGAGTCAGCCGAGCCGGTGAGCACCAATGCCTGCAGCCGGAGCCGGAGCTTCCGGTTCCTGCCATGTTCAAGACCTTCTCTCAAAAGAGAGGCGCACTCAGAGCAAGTTCCTCAAGAGCACCTCCTGCCATCAGAGAGATGGAAGATCTGCAGGAGCAGTGCTGCTCAGAGATTGGAGATGGGGTTGCTTTAGGGGCTTGCTCACAGTAGTCAAACAGAAGATAAGGTTCAGCTGCACCCTGTTGAGGAAACATAGAAGTGTGTGTTCTTTCCCTCCAGGAGCTGTTCCTTTCCAAGGAATTCCTCCTCCTCTCCTGTTTGCACTCGTGTGAAACTCTTAAAGTTTATTAAAGCCGCAGAAGGCAACATCTCCTTTGTCCCCAGAGTCCAGCGATCTTCTTTGAGAACAAAGTGGAGAGAAGCCGAGTTCAATTAGGAACCACTGCGTGTGTCGTGAGCCAGTGACCGGTGCTGTAGATGCTACGTAATTACTTCACACGTCAAATCGTCCAAGCGTCGTACAAACCAGTAGAAACTGAGCAGAGAAAGCTGATGCAGTTCGTTCTGATCACACGAAGTATCAGCTCGGCACGTGTCTGGCGTACGGTTGGAACTTCGTAAGATGTAGATCTAGCGCATCGGAGCGCTCACCTCCACCGTTGTTTATCTGCTTGAATGCTATTTCATTTCTCTCGAGTGAAAGTTTATTATTGGCTTCATGTGCAGGGCGGTTACTGGACATCCTCCGGGGGCGCGGCGAGCGGGGCCTCCAGGCCTTCATGGAGTCCCTGGAGTTTTACCATCCAGACCAGTTCACCCAGCTGACGGGGCGAGAGCCGACCCAGCGCTGCTCCATCATGCTCGGTCAGTGCACGGCGTGTCCATGTTTAACCCTTAAAAGCACCGGTGCGTTTGCCAAACACAGCGGCTGTTTTGAATGAAGTGGGAATGACGCGACCCATCTACCGTTTCATTTTGAATTCTTGATTACGATTTCAAAACATTATTAGCTTTGACATGTTTTGTTTTAAACAAGAGTTATGACACGTTTTCAAAGTAACTTAGCTGTCTTTCAGTTTCCTTTTACAGGCCCCGAATCGGTGACACCAGTGCCATTTAGTGGTGAAAAGAGGGGATAACTCTTAGAAGTACAACACCTGTTATCTGGCTTGTACTTTTCAAAGATTTGGCTCAAAAAAGCACAATGGCACAAAAAGTGCTTGGAACAGTGTATAAAGTTTAGTTTTTATTACAATTTTCTCATATTTTTGACCTTGTCTTTGATTTTGGGGGAAATGTATGAATTTTTAGTTTGTCTCAACTCAACTTTTTCTTATAAAACATAAAAACAGTTTTTATATAGCAGTTAAAATTTAATTTTAATTTAATACTTGGTTTAATACTTAATTTAAAAAAGAAGTTGAGGTTGTACTTAAAATGTCAAGCACTGTCACAAAAGTGTCCGTGACGGCTCGCTGTACTGTTGGCGTTTTATTCTAAATGTCTGAAGATGTTTCTGAGATGTTTAATGCTTGAGCAGATGAGGAGGGTCCTGAAGGTCTGACCCAGTTTCTCCTGCTGGAGCTCCGAAAGCTCCGCGAGCAGCTCCACTGCAGCCGAGTGTGCGAACGCCGCCTGTCCCAGCGATGCCGCGTCGCGGAGGAGGAGCGCAGCCGGGCCGAGCGGAGAGTGCAGGAGATGAGGCAGGAGCACTGCCAGCTCGAGAGGTGCCAGAAACACTCATGAGTGTTCACCAGAGTGAACGACTAAACGCACAGAACTTAAATGATCTGCTGATGTTTTATGTCGAGCGTATGCGGAACAGTAACCAAACCGTGTGGAAACCTGGCAGGCAGCGGCAGGACTGGGAGTCCGGGAGCCGAGAGCTGGGTTTGCTGAAGGAGAGGCACCTGGAGCAGGTTGTCAAGTACTCAAGAGCTCTGGAGGAACAAAGAAAATCTGCCTCCAGAGAAAGAGAGCTGCTCGCGGAGGTACCAAGTGACCCCCCCCCCCTCCCCCCCACAATGAACGTGTAAAACCATGCCCCTCTCAAAGTGGTCCTCAAACAAATGTCCATGTGTTCTGATTGACAGGTAGAGGAGCTAAAGAAGAGGTTAGTTGAGGCAGACAACACAGCAGGCAGTGACTCCACCTCCTTACAGGTGCATCACCATCATCATCAAAGGGAGCAGGTGTGTGACAGCACCTCCTCAGGTATGGAGGAGAAGAAAGCGGTTGCTTTGATGAACAGAACACAGACCTCTGGAAAACAGGTGAGGAGATCCTGAAGGAGAACGTTGAAGGTCATGGAGCACCCTATCCTTAGTCCCATCTCAAGCCCCAAGCATAGATCTGGGGTTGTACATATCATTAGGGAACACATTGATAATAAACGAATGAATAAACGTTATTCTGTACATGTGAATGTTCTACATGTGTCTGCAGGCTCTGCTGGACATCCTGAAGCAGGACCGGCGCGAGGCTCAGGAGCAGCGGCAGGAGCTGAGTAGCACCATCGCTCGCCTACAGGGGGAGCTGGAGAGCTCAGAGACACAGAGGGACAAGGTGAGTACGATATTCAGATATTCATCGGCCAAACACAATCAAGGGATCTGTGTTGCCATAATCTCAGATGTGTGTGCAGCTCTCGTCTCAGTGTCAGCAGCTGCAGTCGCGCCTCATGACTCTCCAGCGAGACTGGGAAACGGAGCAGAGTCGGAGCGTGTCGTACTTCAACCAGATCCTGGAGCTGGAGAGAGAGAGGGACCAGGTGATGGTGTCACAAGCACGAGTCGCACAAGTCGTGTATGAACATTGCTGAAAGAGGACAATGTGGGATCCAGCTCAACAACTACCCACAAATATCGACAAACTCCCCCCCCCTCCCTTTCTGCAGGCTCTTCACAGTCGGGATGCTCTTCAGCTAGAGTTCACTGACTGCTTGCTGGACAAGAACCGTCTGCGTAAAAGAGTCTCTGAGCTGCAGAACACCATTGAGCAGCTGCAAAAGGAGGAGGAGAGGAGGATTGAGACGAGCTCCGGCTGCATGCACTGTGTGAGCACCGACCACATCACACACTACAGTCTCCACGCACTCGCTTCAATTTCCAACGCAAACATTAGCTCTTTGTGAAAAAACACCAACAAGACCATTCAACTCCGCCGCGTCTTGCTGTTTCTTCATGAGACGACAGGTTGAGTTTTTTTGTTTGGGCCATAAATCCACAGGTTGGAGATGCTCTGTCAAAACTCTTAGGGTGAACTCACAACAACAGAGATGAGCAGAAGATGTAAAGACATGAAGAAGAAGCAACGATGGTAGATGGAGCAGACAGGCTTTTACTCTTGGTGGACGAAGTTTAAGAGCTGTGTGACAAACACTATATAAATACCTGGAGTCACTGTTGATCCTCGAGAACCTTCCAACAGCCATGAGAAACTCCTGCCCAGAGAAAAGCCCTCAAGACCTGGACTTCAGCTCGGTGTGTGGAGACCTTAAATCCAGACAGGAGTCAGCAGTTAGTCAGGGATTGTTGCCGGTTTTTTCTCAACAGACGATTGTCAGATCGTGCTGCTGCTGTGTGTGTTTCAGTCACACGTGTCGCTGTTCAGTGAGGAGCTGTGTTTCGGGCCGTGCTGCTCCGCCGATCTGAGCCCCAGTCTTCTCTCTCTCCGAGCGCGGCCGAAGGTCAGGGTTCACACAGGGCAGACTCTCGAACACTCCTCTCTCGCTCATCAGTGTGGGTTTGTGTTGCAGTGTGCATCTTCTGCTGGGATCTGTGAACCGTCTGAAGGTGAGTGTTTCCTCCTCTGGGAGATCATCAGATGGAGGTTTGGAACTGGGGTGAGTGTAACCCTGAGGGGTTGTCCCCGTGAGGTCTATTTTATCGAGCGGCTAGAGTGGAGGGAAGGGACTGAGACACGTGACATCATCATCTCCAGATCCGGAGCCAGGGTTCAAGCATTAGAAATGAACTGCTTCGGGTGTGCTCTGAAAACCATCTGATCTCTGTGTTGCAGACTCCTGCTGCTCCATCTCAGAGGAGAACCTGTTCTCGCTGGTGAGTAGCAGGACCTCGCAGACGCTCCGATGGAAGCATCCTGACGGTGTGTGTTGTGTTTGTGCAGGAGTGTAACACAGAGAAGGACATCAACAGACTCTCCACCTTTCCTTTTCCTCCATGTGCGAACTCCATCCAGCGCAGAGCCAACGTGGAGTGAGTGACGCGACACATAACACCCGCTCCCTCGTGAGATCCTTCCACTAAAGTCTTCTTCTCGCAGGTTTGATCTGAACTCGTGGGGAAGTGAGGAGAACGAGCCGAGCGCAGGTTTGAGTTCTCCAACTCCATCTTCGCCTCTGTCTCCTGTTTCTAACTCAGGGTTTGTGCCACAGTCTCAGATTCCTGCAGCTCTGCTCTGCCTTTGCCCTCTCCTTCAGATGTTTTCAGCATGGCCTTCAAACCATCAACCTCCTCCTCCTCATCCTGGTATGAAGCTGTCATCATTGATTCTAGTCCATGAACAATCTGGTCCTTTTCCTTGTTTGCTTTCACTTGAGAGTGGCCTCCAGGGTCTTCCCTTTTGGCTTGAAACCGCTGGAGGTGGGCACCAGCAGAACCTTGACCCTGATGGAGTGAGAAGAGGAGGATAGATGGATGGATTCTTGAAGACTGACCAGTTTATGATATGGATTGTCTCTTAGCTTTGCTCCCTCCACGTCCTCCTCCTCCTCCCTTAAGGCTCTAACTCTGGCAGAGGACGTCTCCATCATCGGTGGAAACCGCACAGGGGTGTTTGTTCACGCGGTGAAGAAGGGTTCTCCGGCAGAGAGATGTGGTCTCAAAGAAGGAACTCAGCTGCTCCAGGTCAGAGATAAGATAAGTGTTTTTACTTTCTGAAGCTTTTTGAAAGTTAAACATTCTTGTGACCCATCGGACTCCAGAGTGCTGAATCCAGATTTATAGACCCGAGGTACAAAGATAGATCATCAACTACTGAAATCTGAGCGATTCGATCCTGTAGAGGCAGAAGGAACCCTGATGTTGTTGAGTCTCTCCTCAGCTGGAGCAGGGGACGCTGGGCGAGGGCAGCATCTCTCTCAGTCAGTGCACGGCTGAAGTGGTGCACTTCTCTCTGCAGTGGTGGACTGAAGCAGACGCTCTCAAACACACTCAGAATCCAGAGGGTGAGTGAGGAGACTCTGCAGAAGGGGTAGCCCCTCCACAGATCCTCAGAATCATCTCCAAACCTTCCCAGAGTAGAGGTGGAGTAACAGGTGGTGCCTCCTCCTCTAAACTCTGAGTAACCATTGCTTCACATCCACCTTAAGAAACGAGGGGGAAGATGTTCTCCACTCAGAAAATAGTATCTCACTCGAAAGCTCCGATTTGTAAAAAAATAAAATAGACTTTTGGGGACTTTTACGATACGAACCATAAACAATAAAAATTTAATATTAGACTTGGTTTACTGTTGAAAATCTGTTGAAAAATGATGTTTCTGGAGGCCACGCCTCCTGCTGATCAAAGAATACAGCCTCTATATCTGACACTGTCTCGCAGTGCCTCTGGTGGATTGGAGAAGAACTACCGGAATAATATTCCTCCATTCGAGTTTCTCAGAAGTTCTTTCATTTGATGCAAATCTGCATTTTTCAGTGTTTGAGCAGCTTGTCACTGTTAAATCACAAGGTTCTGCCGCGAATCTCGGTAAAGTCTTGTTCTCTGTTAAAATGTGAAACAGTCAGAAATTATAATAACAGCTGAAAGTTGTGATCTGCTGACGGACGAATATAGTTGGAAATAACGTCTCGTTTATCTGCTCAGGTTACACTCGTCTGCTGGCCGAACTCTCATCTCCCTTGTTCACCGGCGCAGACTCCTTCTTCGTCCGTGTGAATCTGGACCTGGTATCTCACGGGGACCCGCCATGTCTCCCGCTGCAGTGTGATGATGTTCTTCACGTTACGGACACTCGGTATAACGGGAAATACCAGTGGCGCTGTGTTCGCCTCAACGTAGAGACAGGGGAACCGCTGCAGGCCGGGGCCGTGCCCAACTATAACAGGTACTGGGAAGGACCGCGTCGATCTTCCAGAATCAGCCCAAACTGAAAAACTCAAAAACATATGTCTGCTCGCAGCGACTAGCTTTGTTTTGTTCAGAAGTTTCATTCTTTCATCAACGTATTACTTATTCCTGGCCGGGCGGCTGAGGGAGCTCAGGGATGTCCAGGCTTACGTCTTCACAGGGAACCAATAGACAGCTTGTCCTAGGTTTTCCCTTGGGGTCGCTTTGGTTGGATAAGCCCTTAACCTTACCAAGGTGTATAGCTGGCATCCAGATCACATGCCAGTAGTGGAGAGCTTCTCTCTCTGTCCCCAAAGACCACCCTTTCACCGTAAAAGTTTTGAATGCTTGTGTCCAAGACCTTATTCTTTAACATCTACACCCACGGCTCAGTAGAATGTCCTGTAAATCCAGAGCTTCACATTTCCAGTCTTTCTCCAATCTGTCAGCACCGAACATCGGGAGATCTAACAATCCTTCCTTTCCTCACTTCCGACTAAGATCCCAAGAGAGAAGAACCCTTCCACAGTCTCTCTCCCAGCAACAGTGGGCAAGCTTTCCCTTTCACAGCCTTTTGACTTCAAGGAAGAGACTGGACTTGGATCATCATGATAACTTAGATGTTGAGGTTTAAGTGACCTGGGTATAGGAACTTCACTGTTGGAAGATGGTTCCTAATGAGGTTCTGTGTTTCAGGGCCCAGCAGCTGCTGCTGGTCAGACTCCGAACCATGGCCCTCGAACAGAACAAGGGGAGAAGGAAGGTAAGTACCAGTCTGTTACAGCAGGTGCAGTCCTCCTCACTCTTTCCCCCCTTCTATCTTACTCTCCCCGCTTTTCTCTTTTCCTCTCTCTGTCTCTCCCTGCTTCCACCACTCTCTTCATCCCTTTATTTCTTTCTTCCCTCCTCTGTCGTTCCTTTCCACTTTTTTCTCCCACTCTGTCCTTCACCCCTTTCCTTCCTCTCTCACTTTTCCCCCTTCTCTGTTCCCCTTTTCTTTCCTCTCTCTCACCGTCCTCTTCCACTCTCCTCTGTCTCTTTCCTCCACTTTTCCTTCTTTGCTTCTTCACATTCTCGTGCACTCCTTTTCTATCTCGTTCTTTCATCTCTCTCATGTCTCTCTCATTTTTTCTTTGTTTCTCCCTCTCTTTCTCTCCATGCATTCTCTCTGTTTCTAGTTTATCAGGAAACCCCCAGAGCGTGTTCGGCTAATTAAAGCTGTTGCATCAAGCTATCGCGCCATTGGCTCATCCAGTCCAGTGCTCTACACTCTCAGTAACCGTAAGCCCCGCCCCAGCTCACAGTTAGCCAATCGGAAGAGCTTCTGTGAACTCACTCTAGGCTCGGCTCAGTTCCTTAGCGGTTTGTGTGCAGGTCACGAGGAGCAGCTGGTGCCCTTTAGTCTGGTTCAGAAGGTCTGTGTGTCGAGTAGGAGGCCCGTGATCATCTCTCCATCACTTCTGTCTCGTGCCATCATCGAGCGCCTGCTGCAGCCGGCAGATTCTGGACTGGAGTTCAACACCTGCCAGCCAGGTAACATCATCCAGGGGTACCTGATCTTGTACCTTGTTCACACCCTGGAGAGGTTTCCAGCCCATCTGCGAAAGTCAGATTCTTGTGGAGTCAGATGGCTGCAAACAATTCATTCTTGAAAAATGAACAATGTATTTGCTGCGTGCAGAACTGCTGGAGACAAGCGAGCGTCCAGATAAAGGCATGTTTCTCCTGGAATCCAGCGACCCGCAGATGGGAATCAGACTGCAGAGCATTCAGGAGGTTATCAACCAGGTAACACTCATGGAGACACTTCTCTGAGGCTCACATAGAGGTTTGAAATATATCTCTGTGTTCAGGATAAGCACTGTCTGCTCCGGCTCGAACTAAACCATGTGGAACCACTCCTCAAGCATGGGATCTATCCCATAATAGTCTATATCAAACTCAGAGAGAGGAAATTGCGCAGGTTCAGGTACGAGATCCATTAGGGATGTACTGAACACAGACTACTGAATGCTTGATTCTGGTTAGCTGCTGTTGAACTTTCCAAGTTGTTGTTTTCAGGAAGCTGCTGTCGGGTCACAGTGAGGAAGACCTGGTTGAAGCCAGTCAGATGGAGGAGCTTCAGCTGGAGACTCTTCCTCTGATGTTCAGCACGCTGCAGCCGAGTGACTGGAGCTGCACTGACGAGCTGATCTGCCTCGTGCGCAGTACCATCCTTAGCCAGCAGAGGGCCCTGGTCTGGCTGGAGCAGGAGAGGATCAGCTGAAGCCAGAGAAAATTTAGCAGAAAATTGGGGACTTTGAGTTCCAAAGAAAGGTCTATAAAAATGTAACAATCTGTTATTATTTTTATTATTGTTGATGATAATAATAAAGAGAGAACTAAAATCACTGTCCACGAAGTGCACTGAACTCCGTTTCCAAAGAAGACCACTAGATGAGGTGGTCTACAGCTCGTTCCATTGTTCTCTGTCCTACAAATGAAAGTCAGTTCAACCTGATGCTTTTGACCCCAGAACGTTTATTGTGCAAAGGAGCAGAGCTTCATCATACTTCATGAGCAGAAAAAAGTTTTCCTCGACTAAAAGAACACATCGGTGCTTGCAGACCTTTAATTCAACTGTAAACAAACTTTGGTAAAACCTCATTGTTTGCTGGAGAGGCCTGGTGTTCAGTGCTCTCCAGCGTACGACTGATGCTCGGTGACCCGGCTGCTTGTTGAGGACCATCCAGGGTTCTTCAGAGTCTTCAGAGGCACTTGGAACCTATTTGTAGATTTATGTACAAAACAATGATTTATCTCTAGACTTGAAAACTCCCAGAGAATCAAAAGGGACTGAAGTTTGTTTATAACGGTGTTCAAATGGATTGACTCTCACTAAAATCAAACTCGTTTAGCAAAAGTTCATCACCAGGGGGTCGTATACTTCTTTTCCTCACAGCATGAGGTTCTGCCGAGTCAAACTCTTTTTCTTCAGACTCTAAATGAAGTAGAAGCCCAGTGCATTGAGTTGGTTCTGGTTTCTGAAGGTAACCCCGTAGACCCTTCCAGACTTTACATCGATGGTCGTCGGCTGACCCATAGACGCACACTTGGTGGATGGTGCCGATACCGAACCGTCTCCTTTAGCAACTTTAAACTCAATGCCACAGAGTCTGTTGTTGTCCGCAGTGGGCCAAAGAGTAAAGCCAATGATTTTATCGGTGTCATCGAAGGTCATTTCTTGAAGCGTTATGCCTTCAATCGTGCCAACTTTGAGCCTCTCGCCAGAGCTGAACACCACCTGGATTCCACTCACCAGATGGTAGCCCTAAAGCATCACAAGATCAAAACAAGTGCCGGTAAGCCACGGGAGCATGTTATTTTTAAGAAGAGCCAAATGGTCAGTCACTCACCATATAGAGATTGGTGTGATGAATAATGAACTTCCTAATCGTGGTGATAGCAGAGGTCCTCAATGTAACTTCACTCCCTTTTGCGCCTCCCACAATTGTCGGCCGGGCTGAGAAAGGAACAGTCTAATCACAATGTGCACAGAGGGGTGGGGTGATATCTCAATCCCTGCATCTACAGCTAACAATCTGTGGCCAAACAGTCCGTGTAATAAATCGGCTATATTTGGTATTCCCGGTCCCACTTTTGGGATTTGTCAGAAACTGGCATGTTAGCCGAGGGGTGTCATTTCTAGCATGGCACACATCTTGCCTGTGACTTGGGCCTGTCTTGGCCCTACTTGGAATCCTAACTCGGTCCAGTCATGCAGCATAACTCATTGTCGTACTCTGCCGCACAAAAGCTGGCTGTGTGGCAGGAGTTGAGCTTTGAGTTTAATTGAGTTTTTAACTGCAGAGTCATCCCCCTGTTATGCCTGATCTGGGTAGTCAAGAGAATTTGGGAGTTCTTTCAATCCTAACCACACGGTTTCCTTGCAGTTTAGTTTAGTGAAAGCACGTCTTCAGGGACGGGATCAACTGAAAGAGAGTCTATGACTCCTCCATCTCTAGTCTAAACAGGATTAATATCAAATGACAAAATTGACAGGATTGATGACACTCACCAGACAACGGGATGGGGCTGATGGTGTCACTGGCTTCACTCACTCCAACAATGCCCACCGTCCTCGCCCGGATCAGGTACGGCTTGCTAGCATCCAGTCCATCCAGAGTATATGCTTCATGAGGTGATTCTTTGATAGCCCAGTCTTTATCAGCAGCGGAACCTGCTTTTATCTGCTTGTACTCCACTCTGAACTTTACCGTTTCCCCGACTGGTGATTTCTGCAGTTTCAAAGACATGCTGGTGCCACGGTCTATCGTTAGTTGTGGTGGCGGCGGTTTCGATAGCGGCTGGAAGTGTTTGTTCGTCAGCTTCCCTTTCTCATACAGATAGATAGAGGAGCCAGGGCTGGACGGGTCAGCGATGGCAGAAATGATGAACCGGATCCTCTTCTCTACTTTATTCGCCTCCGAAAAACTTTTGAAAAGAGATAAGTTCTCCCTCATCTTCAGAATGACGTCGGGATCGTTGAACCACTTGCTGCCAGATTCCTCTGTAACAAATCGTTTCTGAAGTGGGACTTTTCTCCCATCCTGTACTTGAAACTTGTCTGATTTCAGGAACTCATTCAGAGCAGACAGAGATGGGTCTTCATATTTAAGAGACGTGAAGGTCAAGCAGACCACAGCATCAATGCCAAAGTCAAGAAAGATTGAGTTGAGATGGGCTGGGTCTTCAATTTGGATGCCTACTAGAGTTTTGGTGAAAGACCTTAAGAGCTGAAGTTCAGTCTTTGCTTCCGTCAGCCACTGGTTGAGCTTGGTCGCAGTGAAAGGGGAGCTCCTGTGGGTGTTCAGGATATCTTCTAAGGACTTTTCCTCCATTGCTCCTCCTCGAATAGAAGGTAAAACGCGACCGACAGCTTTCAGGAACACTGAGCGGTAAATTCTGAAGGAGCTCTGAAAGGAGTGCAGTCTCTCTTTGATATCGCTGAAAGCATTCACCAGAGAATCTCTGGACAGGTCGTTGAAGCTCCTCTCTACTTCTCCCAGCTCCTCTGTGATGTCTACCATGTTGGAAACCAGACTCGTGCTGATGTCTCTCTCCAGCTGAGCTGCTTTGGTGTCCAGGAGATAAAGAGGGTACAGCCAGACCTTGATTGGAACTGATTTTTGTGAGTTCTTCAACAGAGACGGGAGCTTCTTGTAGAGCTCCACAGCCTCCAGGTAGGTGGTAGGGTTTTGCTCCAGCTGAATATCACCATAGAATGTGCATGAGATGCTCTCTGCCAATTTCTTCTCATCGTCGGTCATTTTGAGACTTCCTTTCCCCTCGACTGAGAACAGAGGGATCTTGTTGATCATCACATTCAGCTCTCCTTCAACTTCCTGCTTGTCTTCCTGTCCTGAGACTGTCCGATCAAACACCATGAAGACCTGAGCTCCGTACTGGACAGCCGTGACCACATGAGTAGCAGTTTTCTGATCAAACACCTGAGGGTAGGTGATCTTACCCAGGTGGCTCATGGAGAGCTGCTCAAATCTGGTGCTTTCACTGTAATACATGGTAACTCTGGTCTGGTGCTGTGAGGACTTGCTGTCTCGCAGGAACTTAGCAGATCCTCCCACTTCAACCAGCCCACCCAAGAAGCTGGCCTTCAGAGAAGCGCTGACATCCAGGAGATTGGACTTAGTCGTCAGAGAGTCAGAAGCTCTGAAATGTAATTCTGTCTTGGGCAGAGGCCGAGTGTCCACATCCACTTCGAGTTCCTTCTTTTCCCACAGAGTTACACCTGAAACGAGAACTGCCTTCATAACCATCTGAGAGGAGGAGCTGAAGATTCTCACTCAAGCTCAGTGCTAAGTAGTGAGTCAATGTGTGATAAATGTTCAGTTATGCACCTGGAATGAAGGAATCCTTGCGGCAGTCATACAGCATTCCAGGAAACAGAGGTCGGCCGAGAGCTGCCACTTCAACAGGGTCGGACGCCAAAGCTTCCGGAAGGAGAACAATCAGAATGTGTGGCACGATTGAACTCATGCCAGTATATGCTCAACATCTCAAGTTCAAGTATATGTGATATGATTACCCCAAAACATGTTTACACAACCTCAATCCGGTCAAGGTGGCTCTGGGTTCAAGTTTATCAAACAAAACACCTCATGATCGTGCGCACAGTCATCGCGAACAAATATTTCTGATCGGAGCCAACAGGAACAAGTCTGTGAGGTCCTCTCTGTAGGACCTTCACGGAAAGACCTCCATCTCGTGCAACCCAGGGACTAGATACCAAAGTAATTGGACTGCTTTACTCCTTCCTTGTGTTTGGCAGGTGAAATATTGACCAACGCAGTGAGGATTGGAAGGCACCTTTCAGAATAATACATGTTTTCTTCTTTTAAAAATATTCAAAATGTTACTGTGTGCTAGCTGTTAGCGTCATTAGCTATTTGGTTTGTCTATTTAACACTTGTGTCATTAGAGCAAATACAATATCATTGAAGATCTGAAGAATTCTAAAAACTTAAACTAAAATTCAAGAACTAATGAGAAATTAAACCAGTTACTCACATAAAGTAAACAGGGTAATCGTTAGCACAGTATTGCTAACATCTCAGTAACAACAAAAGTTGAAGTTGAAGGAGTCTTCTGTGACATGCACGGTTTTAATATTGTGTCAGGAACTGGAGTAATTACCGAATGAGGAGAGAGCATCTAGCATCTGGCTAACAGAGACTGTGAGCAGCAATGGATGACTAGGCGCTAGTTCTGTTGCACGCACTTGGCTTAAGCCCTTGCTTCATGTTATTTTCTGTAGCAGGATGAACGGATTCAGTTGGAACACAATATAAACTTCAATATGTTCTATATCTTTCACAGAAGACTCAACCTAGAGCGGTTTGTTCCTTGATGTTTTGTAGCTTTCCTGTTGATACATGAAGGAGGAAGTCCAGAAATCTGTTCTGGATCATGCTGCGTTTAATCGAAAGCGTCTAGTAAAGAAGTAGACTTCACAAAAACTTTCATCTCCCACCATTTAAAATGATCAACATGTTTTTGGGGTAGCCTTCAGACGTTCTGTTCATTTAATCCTGAACAAAAACACAATTGTTAGCATTAGCATGATGCTATTAGCATAGTTAGCATACAGAGCACACTGAGAGTACTGGTGTTATTTTAAGTTTAATTACAAATGGGTGAGATTGATTATTTTGGCAGATCAGAGTAGGAGTAACAAACCTGCATTTAGTAATTCTACTGTAAGATAAAATAATAAAAAACAAAATAATAATTACAAACTGTTTTCCACCCTGTTTTATATCATATTATATTGTATTGTATTGTATCGTATCGTATCGTATCGCATTGTATTGTACCGTATCGTATCGTATCGTATTGTATCGTATCGTATCATACTTTTCAAAGCTTACTTGCAATGTCTGGATTTCCCACATCAGCCTGGAAACCTCCAGCGTCTCGATGATCCTCCTGCGAAAGATATAATTCAGAGACATCAGTGAATATAAACCAGAGCTCAATCTCCTCAGGAGACTTCAGACTCCTCTGTGGAGCTCCTCACCTTTGAATTCACAGAGGAAAGGTTTCCCAAGCAGAGAAGTGTGCAGTAGATGCAGCTCAGCTGCTTGAGGAACATCAGTGCGGACGCCATCTTGAAAAGAACAACAAAGATCTTTCAGTTTGGATCAGCGAGGAGCAAAGGAGAGAGCTTTCAAACAGAAGGTCGTTGAGGAGAACCAGAGAAACCAGGCTGCAGCCACCAGATGGAGCTTCAGGAGTGGAACTGAAGCAAACATTAAACCAGCGAGGCGTTCTCACCAGTCTGCTGAGCTTCTCACTCCTTCCATGCGCAGCTCAACAGAAGATTCCTCCTCACCATGATTAGGCTCCAAGGGTTCGACTGGAGCCTTCTCTGTCTGATCTTTTCTGAAGTTCATGAATCTAGTTTCTATGCCTTCAGCTGCTCACAATGCAGAGCAGAGCAGAGCAGAGTAGCAGCTTCATTCTTCTCTCTCTGGAGCACTCCTCACCTCTCACGTTCAGAGAGCAGTGCTCGGGGCTCAGAAGCTGCTCTCAGATCAGCTACAGAGGGACTTTCTGATCAACAATTTCCTTCAGCAGCAGCTTCTCCCTGACAGAAAGATACGCTTCAAAAGCAGATCTTACCTGGAGCCTCGGCTCTGGATCTGCCAGGGAATGATCTCGTAGCTGTCCGGAGAGCTGCGGGGAGGACTAGAGTCTGACCGCAGGAGAAACGTCTGATCATCAACCTCTTCTCTTAAATACAGGCCGAGCGAGGGGAGGGGGGGCGGGTTGTGGCTTCCCCTTTGACCATGAGAAGATTGCTGCCAGAGAGCAATAGTTCAGCTCTGGAGCTGTTTCTGATCTGCTGCTTCAAAGCTCTCTGAACATCTCAGCTGCTCGCCCTCCATTACATTGCAGAAGATGAACACTCTTCACAAGTTCCTCCTTACCCTGAGGTTTGAACCCCAGACGTTTGTGTTGCTAGTGCAATGCTCTGATGTTCTGAGCTGTTCTCTCATTGCCCAGAGTGGAGTCAGAACGATAAATCCAGAGCTTTTAACAGACACAGTGAAGCTCACAAAGAGCTGGAATGATGGAGTCTTCAGAAACACGCATACTCTCCGAGAGACCAAAAACGTCACAGTGACCTGGCTCAGCTGGATATCTCTGCGCGTGGAGAACCCGTTACACAACAGAGCGCACAGAACACTCTCTGAAATAGATTTTAGTTCTCCAACCCCTCCAACCTCAGCATCTGAGAATCAATATATTGATGTTCCCTAAGCTTTAAAAACATGTCCATGAACCTTTGACTGATAGAAGGTTGTTCAAAGAGTAAAAAAACTCCTGGTGCTGAAACATCGATAAACGCTTTCAGACATTTCTGTTGTTTTCCGTTGGAACAGACTTGATCTCTGGATCAAAACCCTCTTCCAGCTAGAAATCCAAAAGTGTTCTTGAGGGATCGAGGTTTGATTGCTGAGGCAAAATCACTGGGATTTCACTTTGACTGAATTCCATTCACGTTTTTCGATTTTTGTATGCGACTCATTCGATGTTCTGTCTGCTCAAGTTGCTGAAGGGTCTTTCTGATATTTTCTCACTGGACACAAGCTTCTGCGGTTCATTGGGATGACATCCATGAGCAGAAAATATGAACAACCTGCAGAGTTCAGCTCAGGAAGAGATTCGAGAGGGACAGCGAGCAGCTGAGATGTTCAGAGAGCTTTGAAGCAGCAGATCAGAAACAGCTCCAGAGCTGAACTATTGCTCTCTGGCAGCAATCTTCTCATGGTCAAAGGGGAAGCCACAACCCGCCCCCCCTCCCCTCGCTCGGCCTGTATTTAAGAGAAGAGGTTGATGATCAGACGTTTCTCCTGCGGTCAGACTCTAGTCCTCCCCGCAGCTCTCCGGACAGCTACGAGATCATTCCCTGGCAGATCCAGAGCCGAGGCTCCAGGTAAGATCTGCTTTTGAAGCGTATCTTTCTGTCAGGGAGAAGCTGCTGCTGAAGGAAATTGTTGATCAGAAAGTCCCTCTGTAGCTGATCTGAGAGCAGCTTCTGAGCCCCGAGCACTGCTCTCTGAACGTGAGAGGTGAGGAGTGCTCCAGAGAGAGAAGAATGAAGCTGCTGCTCTGCTCTGCTCTGCTCTGCATTGTGAGCAGCTGAAGGCATAGAAACTAGATTCATGAACTTCAGAAAAGATCAGACAGAGAAGGCTCCAGTCGAACCCTTGGAGCCTAATCATGGTGAGGAGGAATCTTCTGTTGAGCTGCGCATGGAAGGAGTGAGAAGCTCAGCAGACTGGTGAGAACGCCTCGCTGGTTTAATGTTTGCTTCAGTTCCACTCCTGAAGCTCCATCTGGTGGCTGCAGCCTGGTTTCTCTGGTTCTCCTCAACGACCTTCTGTTTGAAAGCTCTCTCCTTTGCTCCTCGCTGATCCAAACTGAAAGATCTTTGTTGTTCTTTTCAAGATGGCGTCCGCACTGATGTTCCTCAAGCAGCTGAGCTGCATCTACTGCACACTTCTCTGCTTGGGAAACCTTTCCTCTGTGAATTCAAAGGTGAGGAGCTCCACAGAGGAGTCTGAAGTCTCCTGAGGAGATTGAGCTCTGGTTTATATTCACTGACGTCTCTGAATTATATCTTTCGCAGGAGGATCATCGAGACGCTGGAGGTTTCCAGGCTGATGAAGGTAGCACACAAACATTTTTGTATAAACTCCTGATTTTCATCTTCTTCTTCAGGTGTTTTCCTTTCATTAAAAACTCTCCAGTTAGAGGAGGTAGATCCAAAGTGATTCTTGGAGGACCACAGCCCTGCTCAGTTTAGCTTCGACCTTCAGACAACACCTCCTCACATGAAAAGAGCTCTTCTGGGCTTGTTTGCTGTGCGTGTGAAGTAGGGTTGAAACTTAAGGGCTGTGGTTCTCCAGGTGCTCCTCCAGGTCCCATAGTTACCGTATATCCTTGTCCTTCACATGAAGGATCTGATTGGCTGAGAGAGTTGTTGCGCTCAGCTCATGTGAAAGACTAGGTTCTGGAAGGTGGATGTTTCTGGGTGGTCTGCAGAACAGAACGAGCAGCAGTGTGGACCAAACACAAGTCTCTCACAAATACATAATAAATCCAGTGGAGGTTTCTCTCGAGCGGCTTTCTCTCCATGTGCCGGTTCCTGCTGCGAGAGCTTTATTCGGGTCCGAGGTGAAGATCGGTGTCTGCTTGAATCGCTGAAGCAGGGCTTTGTGCTGGGGCAGAGGTGGCTAGAGGCTTGGAGTTTAGGGGGCACCGGTAAACATCAGGTGTGCCTGTAATTTCTGTGCACTTTTCTCCAGGTGCTGGGTCTTTGAGTGGAGCTCCAGATGTTGATAGAGTGACAGGTGTTTAGTGTTTCTTCAGTTGTACATCATCTCATCTCCTGATCCCACTGCTGGAGATGGTCTTGTACATTATTCTTGCCTCGTGTAGCTCCACGATCTTATCCCTGGCATCCTTGAGCAGCTGTGAGCTCTGGATCATGACTCTGGAGACTGTTAGCTGTTGAACTTGAGAGTCTTTCCTCAGTTCAGCAACCCTCTTCTTTTGATTGATTATGAGGAGGTTACCAAACAAATGACGGAACCCGATCAAGGTAGAACCGTGATCCCTCTTTCCTTTCCACAGGAATATCTGCAGCACCCATTGAAACATCAGCCCTCGGCCGCCCTCTGTTTCCTGGAATGCTTTACGACTGCCGCAAGGATTCCTTCATTCCAGGTTCAGTAATTCACCATCAGAATGAGCTCCTCTGACTCCTCTTAGATGACTCAAAGGAACTCTTGTTTCAGGTGTAACTCTTTGGGATAAGAAAGCACTGGCCCAAGATGTGGACACCAGGCAGAAGCAGAACACTGAGGTAAAGTTCAGAGCTTCTGACTCTCTGACGACTAAGTCCAATCTCCTGGATGTCAGCGCTTCTCTGAAGGCCAGCTTCTTGGGTGGGCTGGTTGAAGTGGGAGGATCTGCTAAGTTCCTGCGAGACAGCAAGTCCTCACAGCACCAGACCAGAGTTACCATGTACCACAGTGAAAGCACCAGATTTGAGCAGCTCTCCATGAGCCACCTGGGTAAGATCACCTACCCTCAGGTGTTTGATCAGAAAACTGCTACTCATGTGGTCACGGCTGTCCAGTACGGAGCTCAGGTCTTCATGGTGTTTGATCGGACAGTCTCAGGACAGGAAGACAAGCAGGAAGTTGAAGGAGAGCTGAATGTGATGATCAACAAGATCCCTCTGTTCTCAGTCGAGGGGAAAGGAAGTCTCAAAATGACCGGCAGCGAGAAAGAAATTGGCAGAGAGCATCTCATGCACATTCTATGGTGATATTCAGCTGGAGCAAAACCCTACCACCTACCTGGAGGCTGTGGAGCTCTACAAGAAGCTCCCGTCTCTGTTGAAGGAGAACGCAGAGAAATCCGTTCCAATCAAGGTCTGGCTGTACCCTCTTCATCTCCTGGACACCAAAGCAGCTCAGCTGGAGAGAGACATCAGCACGAGTCTGGTTTCCAACATGGTAGACATCACAGAGGAGCTGGGAGAAGTAGAGAGGAGCTTCAACGACCTGTCCAGAGATTCTCTGGTGAATGCTTTCAGCGATATCAAAGAGAGACTGCACTCCTTTCAGAGCTCCTTCAGAATTTACCGCTCAGTGTTCCTGAAAGCTGTCGGTCGCGTTTTACCTTCTATTCGAGGAGGAGCAATGGAGGAAAAGTCCTTAGAAGATATCCTGAACACCCACAGGAGCTCCCCTTTCACTGCGACCAAGCTCAACCAGTGGCTGACGGAAGCAAAGACTGAACTTCAGCTCATGGGTTTTAATATCAAGACGTTGGAAGGGATAAAAATTGAAGACTCAAGCAGCTTAAAGCCGATCTTTCTTGATCTTGATACCGATGCCATCGTGTGTTTCACCTTCACATCACTGAGGTACGAGGATTCATATCTTTTAACCCTAGAGGAGTTTCTGAAAACCGACAAGTTTAAAGACCCACACGGTGGGCAAAACTTGATTCCGGCAAAGTCTTCTGGCAGCAAGTGGTTCAACGATCCCGACGTCATTCTGAAGATGAGGGAGAACTTATCTCTTTTCAAAAGTTTTTCGGAGGCGAATAAAGAAGAGAAGAGGATCCGGTTCATCATTTCTGCCATCTCTGACCCGTCCAGCCCTGGCTCCTCTATCTATCTGTATGAGAAAGGGAAGCTGACGAACAAACACTTCCAGCCGCTATCGAAACCGCCAGCCTTGATCTATAACACCGTGCAAAACACTGTATCCCTGAAGATGCAGAAGTCTGGCACCGGAGACACGGTGCAGTACAGAGTGGAGATGACGCAAGGAAAACCCGGCTCTCTGGCAAAATGGTTTGCCATTAACACGACGGACCAAGACTTTACCGTGGCTGGGTTGGACTCTGAAAAGCTGAACTTCTTTCGATATCGGACAGTGGGCAGACTGGGAGTGAGTGAAGCCAGCGAGCCCATCAGCATCACACCACCACCGTGTAGGTATCTCCTCCGAATAAGATCTGGCTGCAGCAGCCGCAGGGATACGATGCAGCCCTTAGCTTAAACATCTGCGGTCCACACGTTTAATCAAGCCAAATTAAAATCTCCTGCGAAAGAAAAATGGTAAGAACTTTGGCTGCAAGCACAGGAAGTGAACTCACGGTATCGTATCCCTGCATCTGCTGCGGCCATGTTTCACCAGCGATGTTCCTTATTATGCCTGAAAGTGGAGTTCGTAATGTTTATAATACTATTTTTGGCTGATCTTTGAGACGGAACAGAAAATACATCACAAACTGGAAGTGACAAACCCTTTATATAGACTCTCTTGTGAAGTGCAGGATCCGTCACTTCCTGTAACACACCACGAGATCTGTCGTTTTCTCGAAGTGTCTTGTATTGAAATGGAAGACTATAGCGGTGTCCCAATCCAGGTTCTGGTTCCTACCTAGTCTCCGGAGGCTATGGCCTCTGTACTTAGAAGAACCAGACCCTGAATTGTGACAAGCTTATGGTTCTGTCAACCGCTCCCTCAAGTTTATGTAAACACCCTTCACGTACCTCAGAAACAATTGTCAACATAATAATGACTATAAAGGCGTTGCTTACCAATCGCTAACTTTCTATCACTTAAGAACAGAAATGTTTCGGAAATGATAAAAGTATTTCCATTTATTTCCTAGCTCGTCTTCTTCACGTTTAGGTCAGGAGCAGTGAGTGATGGTGCGCCCTCTAATGACTGCCCAGCACTGAATACTTGAATCAGAACACGACGGGAGTAGATTTTAACTACACCCGTCTGAACCTTACGCTTGTCCTCTGTGTGTGTCCTCCGGGGTTAATAATGCAAAGATCACTGAGCTGTAGCTGTTTTTCCAGTTTACCCATCGATAGTGGGTGGAGAAGGAGGCAAGATAGTGAACTACATGACGCCTTCGATCACATCAATCAATAAAATCACTTTCTTTCAGTCGAGAATCTACACGGTGAGTCATGCGTTCAATTCGTCTGCTCTCACCACGTTTTATTCATTTCTCCTGATTAAATGTTCTGTTCCATTGCAGGCGTACGTCGTCGTTGGTGGGATGAAGGTTTTTTTCGACTCTGGACACACGTTTGAAGTCGGCGACACGTCTTGGGGATCCCTCTATGACATGATTGTCAATGGAAAAATCGTCAGTGCAACGATGTGGCCAAACATCGACCGCAGCAGATTTTGCTCCATTGAATTTGTTGTTCTGAAAAGCGACGGCACCACAACAAAGCCAGGACTACAATGCGCCAGACCAGGATCGCCTTACAAGATCGACGTGAAGTCTGGCAAGAGCTACGGCATCAAAGCTTACCACGACGAAGATCTTTTAGCCATGGGCTTCTACTTCATTTAGATCAAGTCATGAGAAAAATTTGTTTAGTAGTGTCCAACTCCAAGCTACTAAACATAATAAAACCATTTCTCTTTTAAATAAAAGAGTTTTGTATAATTTCAAACGGGTTCCCTTTCACCCAGTGAGTTAATCCAGTGGTTACAGAATGAATATGGGAAAGCACTCGCACGCACGCACTAGGTTCTGGAAGGTTAAAATTTATTTGATTGTTAAATTTTTAAATAAAGTTAGCCTTTAACACTTTGCATAAGTTAACGGTACTTTATTTCTGGGAACAACACTTCTATAATACACTTATTAACCAGGTAAACCTCAATCACCATAGCGCCCTCTACTGGTCCTCAATTAACTACAATACCAAGACTGTATTATTCTTTGCAGAAATGAATATGTAAATATGTAAAAATTATCCATGATAGCACAGGTATTAATCATTTAAAAGGTTCAATACAACAATTATTTACTCTGAACAATTTTATAATTTAATATTTAAGACCACAGTTTTATAGAATTCAACCACATGAGAAAGATTTCAGCACAATATCCAGTACATTGACTTTTAAAGTTTGGTGTCCACACTGTGCTACAGGAACGGATGAAGTCACGTGTCGTGTGCCGTCCAATAGAGAGCCAGTCAGCACTGGTCCAATAGCAGGAGAGAACCAATGAAAGTCTGAAGCCAGACACTCTTAGATCAACCAGCAGATGGCACTGTCCCCATAAATGAAATCATTTGAACTCTTATATGCCATAATAACTGTTACATACGCGTTTGTTTCATTCTCATTTGAGACTTAAAAGTACAATAATCAGAGAAATTTGATTCTAAAAAAAGATTCCAAAAGTAGAAGAAAACTGAGAAAGTGAAGAGGTTTTCCTTATTTCAATAAAGGCTGTGTTAAATCATGAGCATTGGCACAGAGATGAATAGGGGTCACAGATTTTTGTTGCCCAGTGTGTCTTTTATTCTTTTTATTCTCCCGACATCAAAGCTTTTCACAAATACATCGTGGATTTAGTTGCTTTCGTTCATTTCGTCCATTACTTGTTGTGATAATTTGTGCCACAACCATGAACAACATGAAAGCCATTAAATGATCAAAATCTTAAATAATTAGTTCATGTCAGTTTATATGAATAAAATGTGGGGTTTTGAACCCATTAGCTGTGTTTCACAAATAGAACTGTTTAGTCGAATTATTTCAAACGAGCTCAAAGCATCTTTGGGTTTATTTTTCATTAGCTATGAATCACTGATGACGTACGCTGGAGATCAGCCTGTGAACGCGCATCGGAGCGGCATAGATGACGTCACCGGCGATCCCGCTCCAGCTGACGCGACGCTCCGCGGAGCAGAGGATCATGCGGGGTTTAACGGAAAGCGCATAATAAACGTGAGTATCCGCGTGTTTTCATCAAATGTTTAGATTGTGAAGCATCTGTTCGCACCGGAGCTCGGGATCAGCGGCGGACGCTCACATCTCCGTGATGCTCCGGGGTTTGGAAGCTCGTCTGAATCGAGATGATCGGGGATCAGTCTTCTCCTCGAGCCAAGTCACCGGCTTCGTGTTTAGCAGCAGCTTCAGGATCCGAGAGAACCTCTGCTCGTGATCAGGAGCTCCAGGTTCATCTCAGCTCGTGGATGTGATGGAAAGGCCTTCTCCTGCAGATCTGTGGCCTGTTCTTGAACATCCAAGATGAACATGGAAAAAAAACAAACCACCCTGAAAGTAAAGTCTGCAGGACTGGATCTACAGTTTACTGGGAGGGTTCTGGAAGATGTCGAATGGTTCCTGGTGTTGTTCCTCTAGATTTTGGCAGATTTTTCTGGAGAAATATAGACATCAGTGACTCTGGTCCATCTGAGAGGGACCGTCTCTAATATTTAGACCAGAAGCACTGGTGTCGAGAAGCTCCTGAAGAAGCATCTTGTCTAGCTAGAATCTGAAGTGCATGGAACATCCAAAACGCAATCCCATGATGCACCACGAGAGTAATGTAGAAGGGCGAGAAGATCAGTTGTGTTCAGAACATTATTGCTACTCTGATTGGCTCCTCTCCTCAGATGGCTCTGCTGTGGAGGAGAGCTGTGCCGCTGCCGGAGCTCTCCGGGAACGAGTCTCTGGTCACTGTGGCAGTGTCGGTGGGGCCCATGGTGGGTACGGTGTCTCCTGAGGGTCACAACAGCTCATTCGAGAGGCCGATGTTCCTGATGACCCCCACCGCTCAGGCCATCTCTGGGATCTTCACCTGGACTGCACTGCTCATCACCTGCCATCAGGTAAAGAGAGACCTCTAGCTGATCAGAGAGACCCCCCCCCCCAAACCAGAGGAGAAACACCCTTAAAGCCTCCAGATCAGTTTCTCTCTCGGTTTGTGCTTTTTCTATTTGCTAACTGAAGCTAGTGGATGAAGAACAAAGGTGCTGATGAGGAGGATGAGCTGTTGCTCTGGTAACAGGTGGTATGACATCAGAGAGGGTTGCTTAGCAACAGCCTTCAGCTCTCCCTCTGCTCTGCTGCGTGTGTGTTAGATGGAGTTGGAGAGAGAGTTTCTTCTGGGAGTGGTTTCCAGGAGAGTCAGCTGAGGTTTCTCCTGGTGTTGGAGGATTATTTCTAGATCAGCTCGTGTTACAGTTTTTCTCCATTGGTTTGGCTCATTTCTTGAAACAGAAATTACATTCTCAAAACTCTAAAATCATTTGGCAAAACACTCTTACAGTTTAGCACAACAACACTAAAGCTCACCTGCAAAAGCTCATATCTCTCCAAAAACATTTCACTCTTGTGTCAAAACTACATTTCTTTCTAATCTCAATAGTCAGTGCCCCCAAAATACATCGTCCCTTTGGCATTGTGTGAGTACTGCCACACAAAATGTTCAGATGTTCTCTCTCTATGGCAGAGGACCAACAATATTCAACAGAAGAGAGTAGCCTCCAAGGTTTGACTCACACCAGCAATTAACTTCTACCAACTGTAATTCACACAGAAAGAAAGTTTCATACATATCAAAAATAAAAGTACATTAGAGCAATAAAAGTCATCTGATTATTCTTCAAAACCCGGTCTGTTGTGGAGATGCTTATTGTTTATATTCTGGAATAAATGATTGTCCTGAAGCATGGCATCACGGATCTGTCTCAACCATGTTACAAATCTCTCTTTCCTGTTGTTCCCACACGAGGTTGTCGTCCAAGCCTACACAAAAACACAGAGTACAGTGAGTTACCAGTGTGTTTACTCACAGTCTCTTCACCACAATCCTAAAGCACAGCGACTGGAATACTTCTCTAAACGGTGTAAATGATGTCATTCCATTGTTTACAGTAATTTGTTCAATATATTTCACGTCATATTTAGTATCAAAACATTCCACTAGTCCTCCTCACCTTTATCTAGTACAGACCCACTACTGTAGGCAGATGCTCACAAAATCTCTACAGTAAGTTATTCATTATTGGCCTCAGGCACCGTGCCCTGTACTTTACAACATATACTTCCATCATAGATTTCGTGGAGTTCGGACCTGTTTTCTCTGCGAAAGGTTTGGATGGACACTGTAGAGCGAGGCACAGTAGGCTGCACTCGACGCCTCTTCCATTGTGAGGACATGGTTTACGACATGATCTATAATTGTGGCCCGAATTGCATTCCGGACAGCACAGTGTCTTCCCGCTCCTCGGACTCTTCCCCCTATTCCTCCACTACATATTCTCAGTCCTCATCTTCTTCATTTTCTTCTTCCTCCTCCTCTTCCTTGAGGAAAAACTTCCCCTTGTCCATTTGCCCTGTTCAGAGATCGGACTGGTGCTGGGCATATATCTCTCTTTATATCTGTGTTTGGCTGCACACGATCATGGAAAACACCTGTGTGTGACACTCCCCCTTTGTTCATCCAGATTTACCTGACTGTCATCCATTTATCAAATATTCGAAGAAATATACCGGTATATATATATATATATGGTTTTCACGCTATTATATTCTTGACCAATTTTGACGATTGAACAGACGGTTGTGCATGCGATGTACTTACACAATGGAATCATGCTTTGGAGAGAATGATCATTAGACTGAGAATCAACTAATCAGTTTATTATTATTACTATTATTATTATTATTATTATTATCTACAAGATCTATTCATTCGGAAACTGTATAACTGTAGGCTCCTTGTACTTAATCCTTTGCCAAGATGCACTGAGACAATTGGGACATGTACTGAAGCATTTGATAAAAGGAATGAGAAATGCCGTTCTGATGAGGTTTGGAGGTTTTTTCACGTCATTTTGAGAATAAATTTCTGTTTCAAGAAATGAGTCAAACCAATGGAGAAAAACTGTAAAGTGAAGTTATTTGTAACTATTGAAGTTATTTAAACTGTAGTTATTTCTTCATGTTTATGAGATTGAATGGAAGAAAGGGTCTGATGCTGGGTAGGCTCAGATCACTGATCAGAATGTGATGATCAGACCATCTCTTCCATGTGTCAGATCTACATGCACCTGCGCTTCTACACCTCTCCGAACGAGCAGCGGCACATCGTCCGGATTCTCTTCTTCGTGCCCATCTACGCCTTCGACTCGTGGCTCAGTTTGCTCTTCTTCACCAACGAGGAGTTCTACGTCTACTTCGACACCGTTCGAGACTGCTACGAAGGTGAGGAGGAAACGTGATCGTGGTGATCATCTGCAGCTCTGTTTCCTGTGGTGGAAAGTCACTGGTTTAATGCCAGCTTGGACGGACGGACGGATGGAGGAACAGATGGATGGATGGATGGATGTCACTTTAATGAGATGCTATCCCTCTCTCTCTCAGCGTTTGTGATCTACAATTTCCTGAGTCTGTGCTACGAGTATCTGGGAGGTGAAAGCGCCATCATGGCGGAGATCCGAGGGAAAGCGATCCCGTGAGTCTCGCTCCTCTCTTCCTCCGCTGTCTCTCTCTCTCTCTCTCTCCGTCTCACTGACCGTGTGTGTTCAGGTCCACTTGTGCTTACGGCACGTGCTGTCTGTGGGGCAGAACGTACTCCATCGGGTTCCTGCGCTTCTGCAAACAGGTCGAGCAGATTTGAGTTGTGTCTGAGGTGCTTTGAGACGTGGTTGAGACGCAGCAGACGTTTGTTTTGTTTCAGGCCACGCTGCAGTTCTGTGTCGTGAAGCCGCTGATGGCTGCCATCACCGTCGTCCTGCAGGCCTTCAACAAGTACAGGGACGGAGACTTCAAGTACGCTCTTCTCTTCTCCTCTCCTCTCCTCTCCTCTCCTCTCCTCTCCTCTCCTCTCCTCTCCTCTCCTCTCTTCTCTTCTCTTCTCTTCTCTTCTCTTCTCTTCTCTTCTCTTCTCTTCTCTTCTCTTCTCTTCTCTTCTCTTCTCTTCTCTTCTCCTCTCTTCTCTTTGGAGATCTTCTCTGTGCTAAACCTCTTCTGGTAGCTCTTGATTCTGATTGACTGGAGCTTTTGACCAATAGCTTGTTGTTTTTGTGCTCAAGTCAAATTCTATCTCTCTCTCTCTCTCTCTCTGTCTCTCTCTCTCTCTCTCTCTCTCTTTCTCTCTCTCTCTCTCAGTGCAAGCGGGGGCTACCTGTACGTGATGATCATCTATAACGTGTCGGTCAGTGTCTCTCTCTACGCTCTGCTGCTCTTCTATCAGGCTGCTCAAGAGCTTCTGGAGCCCTTTGGACCGCTCCTCAAGTTCCTCATGGTCAAATCCGTGATCTTCCTCTCCTTCTGGCAGGGTGAGGGTCCACCCTGCTCCCCTCTCTGCTCCAGCGCTGCAGATGTTCGGAGTTCTTTATGTTGTTCCTCTCGGTGTGTGTCAGGGATGCTGCTGGCGATTCTGGAGCGCTGCGGGGCTTTCTCTCGGATCCGCTCTTCTCACGTCAGTCTGGGCCACGGAACGGTTGCCGCCGGATACCAGAACTTCATCATCTGCATCGAGATGTTCTTTGCCGCTCTGGCGCTCAGACATGCCTTCACATACAAGGTCTACAAGGACAAGAGGCTGGACATCCAGGGTAATGTGAGGCTTCTGATGTCATAAAGAAAAACAAACGGGTTTTTCCAGAAAATGTTTTCTAACATCTCCCTCCCTCTCTCGTTCTCTCTCTCCTCAGGATCTGTCCCTACCTATGGACAGTTCGGTGAGTTGCCTCTTCTCTCTTGTGTTTCCGAGATGCTGCTCCGTTACAATCCTACCACACACTGACCGCTGGTTTCACAAGTAAAGCTTTACGTCTGTCCTCAGGTCGCTGTGCCCCCACAAGCATCTCCAGCAGCCTGAAGGAGACCATGAACCCTGGGGACATCCTCCAAGATGCCATCCACAACTTCTCTCCTGCTTACCAACAGTACACCCAGCAGAGCCGCGGGGACGGAGAGTCCCACACCATCACTCGCTCCGAGAGCAGCAGCAACGAGAAGACCCTGCTGCTGAGCTCCGACGACGAGTTCTGATGCTGAACGTTCTCCTTCTGCTCCTGGTTGAACATGTTTCAGAGGGAGCGCTGAGGCTCTGGGGCTGGAGGTCTGATGCTCAGCGCTCTTCATACTTTCATCAGTTTCTCCTGGTTTTATTTGCTGAAGCTGGTTTTTCTTCTGTAGTTTCTTATGAAGCGGTCTCTGTCTCCATCTGCTGGTGCAGTGCCGTCATTCTTCATCTTTTGTGGGAAATGTTTTTATTCTTGTGTAATGCATTAAATGTGTCGAAATGAATCCATTGATGTCAGACTCAGAGTGTTTCAGATCAGACGCTTCTCCAGCTCTCCTTCATCAGATGGTCCTCAGGCAGCAGGAAACCCGTTCTGCTCGTGTCTGTGAGGGACGGGAGGAGAAGAACTAAACCCTTCAGGGGCGTCTCGTTCAGACAGAAACAGCTCTTGTCTGGAGAAACCCGCTGATGTGATCGGAGAAACCCTTTCTTTGTATTCTACTGATCTTTATCAGAGTAATGTCGGATGTGAAGAAATAAAGATGAGAGCTGTGTGAGATCATGAACGTGCATCTTTCAGAGTTTACAATGTGGGTGGAGCCAGCCTCTCCTCCATTACTGTGCAGCATGTGGGCCATGGGTGGAGCTGATGAAGATCTCGGAACATGAGCTGCTGCTGGTCCATGGCTGTCACCATATTCAGTTAAATCTTGTGTTTTCCAGTGTGAGAAAGTTTGAATCAGTTTAAAATGTAAAGTATGTTATAATAATAAAAATAATAGCTTCAAACTATTACAAAAATTATTCAAAGTTTGTAAAAACAATTAAGATAAATGATAGAAACCAACAACAGTGTTTTCCTGAGACGAGATATACAAGAGCTAATATGGTTGCTAGGGTAACCAGTCTGGTTGCTATGGAGGAGTAAGATTCATAAGTTACGATGAGAACAATAGCATTTCACCCCCTTCAAACGCATCAAGGGACATTGGGTTTTTATATAAAGTGGATTGTCATGTGAGAGAGAAGCGTTCTTTAGGTCACCCCCCCCCCCACACACACCTCTCTTTCTCTACCCTTCTCTCTCGCTCGCTCTCCCTTTCTCCACCCTCTCTCGCTCTACCTCACGCTCTCTCCCCTTCTCCCTCCCTCACCCCCTCTCTTTGCCCCCCCCCTCCTCTTATTTTTTCCCTTATTTTTCTCTTAAACCCTTATTTTTACCATTGTGTGTTGGGTTCCTTCCCAAAGAAAAAAGCCTTAGATGTTTGAAACTGCATCTTTGCGTCATGAGTTGAAACGTGCTGAAGATCAGCTCGTGGGGTTTAGTTCTTATTATCGTCTAGAGTTCTGGAATCTTCTGAAGGTTCCCAGTGAACTCCATTATCTGTTAGATCTAATGACGTCTCGGTGAGAGCGGTTCAGACTCTGAGATCAATAATCTCCTGATTACTCTCATCACCTGAAGCCGATCTGCAGCTCGTTAGATCTTCCAGAAGCTTTAAAAGAACAAACCTGCTGCTGCTCCTCAGTGTGACTGACTCTCTCCTGTTTCTCCAGTGGAGGGAGAGACTCAGACACACTGATCTTCATGATGCTGCTCTGAACTCATTGATTAATTACAATTATTTGATATTTATTATGATGCTGGTTGATCAAAAGCTCAGTGATGTTTGTTTGTTCATATTGTGCTGTGGTTCTCCGTTATCTACTTCAATTTCTCTCTAACAATGTGTTTCTCCTACAGAGGAGCATTGAGGCTGCTCCTGATGAACCATGGAGATCTGAGGTGCTCCACAGTGAAGTGCAGTCCACCAAAGGAGGAGCCGGAGAATATCTGTGAGTATCGTGTTCTCTTCAGTCGTCTTTTCTCAGGGCTGAAAGCTCCAAGACCAGGCTTGTCTGGGGTCAGAAGGTGTCCTCCAGAGATGTTCTGATCACGGTATGTTCATGTTGTGGTTCTGTGAGATTGTAGAGGTTCGTTTGAGATCACAGGGAGCCCTCACTGACCTTCTCCAGACCTTCTGGTGTGGGATGAACAGATGTAAGATTAGGTGTTCTGTGTTCATCACGGTGCTCTCTGACCAGCCAGGCTCCGTGTCGTGAAGCGTTCGTTAGGTAGAGACCGACGTAACGATCCTCCGTCGATTAGAGCGGCGCGCGCCGACCGAACTCCTCTCGATGGCTGGTCGACGGCTCCGTGATGATCATTTGCTAAACCTCCTCTCAAATATTTATTATTTATTTATTTGAAACCAGAAGGTTTGGAGTTGATCATTTGCCTCACTGCACCCCCCCCTCCCCCACAGACTGGTGTTTATGTGGATCAGGAAGTTCTGCACCGGCGGTTCATCAGAAATCTTAACTCTGTGTTTTTGTTTTTTTTTTCTTCAATGTTTGGAATCTGCGAGTCCTGAAGGACCTTCCCTCACTCTGCTCTCCATGAACACTGGAGCCGGTGAAGGGCAGAAGAGGAGGTGAGATGAGGAGGTGAGATTCTTTCTCTTCCTTAACACTAGACACACAGTCGGAGCAGAACAGAAGAGCTCCGAGGTTCACTCCTCGTGTTTGTTTTCAGAGGGGCAGTGATTTGTTGGTTTCTTCTTGATTTTAATGGTTTCTTGCCTTGGACTAACTGGTTTGTACTGGTTTCACTCGTCCCTCTGTATGATAGGATTCTGTGAAGGTCTCTTGATGGAGCATCATCTGCTGAAGCCATCACTGGGGGGGGGGGTCTAGAAGCCGGTGAGATCCTGTCTTACCTTCAAACTATCCTCTTGTTCCTCTCTGACCCGTCTGTGTTTGGTTTCTTAAGATGTTTTCTCTTCTTCTCCTAGACCTATTCAATCCTTTGCCTTGTTCTGAATCTTCCATCTTTCTGTAGGTCCCAGTTTCCTGGTTCTGTTACCATCTGCAAAAGTGCTTTGGTGTGGAGCATGACAACATCTTGTTCTCCAGAGATGATCAAGTCCAGCCTAGAGGAGATTGTGGATTGACTGTTGGAGGAGTTTCTCTGGAACCATGAGTACCTCTCTTTCCTCTTGTACCTTTTCTTCCAGGTTTGCGTCTGCTCCCTTGAACCGGTTTCCCATGATGAAGACCGTTTGCTTGGATTGTGTTTATCTGCAGATGTTTCCATGTATGAACTCTTCTGCTAGTGCTGTGTGAAGGTTCATTCGGTGTCGTAGATCTTCTGTGATCTGTTCTGGGTTTGGTGGATCTCCAGGTCTTGCTCAGGGATATTTAGGTGCAGTTGAGCTGTAGGGAGTGTAGAGTGAGTTGAGGTTGAGGGGCGCCCCGATCATGGTTTAGTGTAGGGATGGATGGTCAGAAGCTCTCGGTGAAGTTCTTCTGAGATGTTCTGTATCTCTGTTTGTTTTCCTAACTTCTGCTGTTTATTTAAACTCTCTTGTCCATGAGGTGCTGCTCCTCCTGGAGTAGGGGATCAGAAGATCATAAAAGACCTACAGGTGGCTAAAAGTTTTGAGTTTTCTCCTGTTTGATCTGTTCAGGAGATCAAGTCCAGTGTTCCTCCTCTCTGTTCAGTTCTGGAGCTCGGGGGGAGAGGAAGGGTGGGCCGCCGCAGGCATCGGACCATCTCTGGTACGCTAGTCACTCTTCCCTGTTAATCATCTTGATTCGGATCTTCACTGTGTGGGAATGTTTCTCCATGTCTTGCTCTCTTCTGTTCATTGTCAACACCAGTGGGGGAGGAGGAAGCTGTGTTGTACTGAACGCTGTTAAACTTGTTTTTTTTTTTTTTTTTTTTTTTTTTTTTTTTTTTTTTTTTTTTTTTTTTTTTTTTTTTTTTTTAAGATCTGTGGAGAGTCTGCTGCCGGTGCTTCTTCTGAGCTGCTGATGAGGGTAAAGGTTAGTGAACTTTCTCCATGTTTCAGCCAGACTCTGCTCCACACCTAGAGAACATGTCAGATCTTTCAAGAGCAGTTGGTTTCTGAAGTGACCGGGTGTATCCGTGTGTTTCTCCATGCTGGTTTACACTGAGTAGATCCCAGGCTTTGGTTAAATGTTCATCTTTGGTTCTTCCAGATGCTGTGGGCCGAGGAACGTTCTTTTCTGGAGGTCTGATCACACTAGATGATCATCACTGGATTCTTGGGCTGGTGCAAATGATTCTTCTGTTCTGGAGATGCGCAGTTCTCAGGCTCCTGAAGGTCAGTAGATGAATTTGTTTGAGAAGGCTAGTGCCTCCCAGTAGCTTTTGATCAACCAGCTTCATGGGGTTCATAGGGAGTTAAACTGATCCTAAGGAAGTAGTAGGGCATTTCTCTCCGAAACAACAGGAACATCTTCTGGAATCAAAACTACAGGCTTGGACCAAGAGCAAACTCCGGTAGGACTTCACTTCTCAATGTTCTCCTCAATATTGTAACACTGAACTCCTGTAAGTTCAATTTGGATCAGTTGTTATCTCCATGGAAATGCACAGGTTCACCAAGTTCTAATGAAGTTCTCCTGGTGCTCACCTCTCCTTCAAACCTCCGAACAGGAAGAACACTTGCAGTCGACTGGAAAGGAAGAGGAAACGCCACAAACATGTCTTTAATTTAATAAAGAACCCTCTGGGGATGTATTGCAGTAGATCAGAGTCTGTGTCTCACTCGTCCACAGTAACACACGCTGCTTTCACTTATTGAGTATCTCACGGACACTCTCAGGATCTGAGTTCCTCTGAATCAAGGATGATGTGACAGAAGTAACCTTAAGCAGAATTTCTTAAGAGAAGGTTCAAGGTTGAGGTTAATTCTCGTTGTTTTTGTGAAGCTCTGTTGTATAATTTTTTTTTTTTTTTTTTAATTCACATTTTCACAATCTGTTGTAAATGTGTGAAATGGGATTTTTAGTTATGACCTACATCCGTGGACGGCATGTTCATGCAGTGGGTAGCACTGTTAGAAAGTCGTGGTGATCTCCCTGTGCCTGTGTGGGTTTCTCCAGGTACTTTTCTAGTGTCTCCAAACTCAAGAATCAAGTTTATTGAAAAATCTAAATTCCCAAACTCTACCGCCGCCGCTCTCCTGAAGTGACCTGGAGGTAGATATTAGCAGACCTTGGAAAAATGAAGGAATGAAATATTAACATTTAAAGTGAACCAGGGGATGGTCTTTGGATTGTTTTCACTCTTTCTCTGATGGAGTGAATGTTATTTGACTGATAAGAAATATCCACCGCACTCAATAGAGGAAAAGGGATCCATCATTTCTGGTTTCTCACGTAGAATTTATTATTATTTGTTACATTATTACAAAAACCAAATTGCAAAATTCTTGTTAACAAATAGCTCTATTTTATGAAATTATAATTATTCTTATTTGTTGGACTGGTGAGATCTAGAAATGCATGGCCTACTGTAATTTAATTATCAATATCTCTACATTTGCTGATTCCTTGAATATTATTTTTAGAAGATTGTATTTATATTTACACTTTTTACCTTCAGTTTGAGTAATACTTTTAACAATATTTAAAAAGACACATTTGGTTGAAACAAAGCTCCCGCTAGCTATATTTATATATTTATTTACTATTTCCCATGATTCTTTGGCTAATAACTCCCAGCATTCCTCTGTGATGTTTGGCTGTAAAAAGCTGCATTTGCTGATTGCTCCTGATCACGTGTGCAGCATTCGTTCAGTTCAGTGGAAAGAGTTAAGTTTTCTGTGTTTGAGGAATTGTTTGTAATAGTTCTCGCACAATATCACTCGAGTAAACATTTCCAATAATATTCCATTTTCATTTCTCTCAAAACTCTTTCTAAAACAATATATAAACATTTATTTAAAAGAACACGAACCAAAGCCTTGAATCTACATTTCCTTTAGAATCAAATAAAATAACAATGTTTCAGATCAATTTAAACTTTATTTTTAACAGTTGCAAGTACAAGTTATTAAATAAACCTTTTTAATATTTAAATGATTAAACACAAGTTTACTTTTACTACGTTATAAAAAAAATGTCTGTGTGTGTAATGATCAGATTACAGTAACAGAAACTAGTTTCGGGAGGTTCTCCCATCGTTTATTAATCTCAAAAACGCTGCTGTCGAACCGACACGGAACCGCAACTAAAACAAATCAAGATAGAGCGCAGTGCCCTGATCGGAGAGTCCTGCATGATTCACCAATAACGTTTTTTTATTTTATTTTTTTTTATCCATTCAATGAAACAGAACGACTGAAGTAAAATATTTGACTTTGAAATGTAGTAAAGTTAAAGAAAAAATCTCCCCAAATTAAAATTCTTTGAGTAAAGTAATCTCTCGACAATCGAGAGACTAAACAACTTCATTTTCAAAAGTGTTTGAGTAAAAAGCAAATACATCAAACCCTAAACGCAGGAACCTCGTCGATAATATTATGTGTCTTTTTACCTCTTGAAAGGGTTCAGACCGCATTCCCTGAAAGAGGGAATAGTGACCCCTGCCTTTCGGTCAGTGAAATAGGCGTGGCTCCTCGGAAAGCACAGGCAGAGTGTGGGCAACCCCCTGGACCACACCCAGTGTAGGTGTGGAATGCGGATGTCTATTTCATGCGGACACCATTTAAAAAGGAAAGCAAGGTTCCGGTGGGAAAACCAGGAAGAAAAGCAGAATATCGATGTCAGACTGTCGTGTAAGTCATTATCTGACCCATAATGCAACTTTTTAAACATTATTTTCTGTACGAGTGTTGCAGCCTTGAGGAAAAGCCGAAAAAAAGTCTTGCTTTGTTCCTGAAATGTGTGAAATGAAGTGCTTCGTCGGCTCGCTGTAATTGGTTGGAGAGGATTTGAAACTCCTCCAGGGAAAGTTATGAAGGAGACCTGCTTCGGCCGGTTCTAGGTTTCAGGTTGTTGGATCTTGGCTGTGATTGGTTTACCAGCTCCACACTAGCATCTACCGTCCAGACCTTCCTTCTTAAGAAACTCTGGTTTCTGTAACGGCGCCGCTGCTCTCACCGTTGATCTGCTTTAGACGCAGCAGATTCACTCTCCGAGAGGTCTCCTCTGATCACAGAAGAGCGGTTCTGCTCAAAGCATCTGCATAAAGCGTTCTTCAGAACTTCCACCTGAAACGTTTCCTCTCTAGATCGAGTTCTGTGATTGGTCAGACCGTTTCTTTAAAAACACACCGTCAGCTTGAAACAACAACTTCACATTCTTCTACTCGTTACCTCCTGACAGCAGTCGTGCTTCCAGGGACTGAATCTTCTGCTTCATCTCCTCATGTTCCATCAGTTTTTTTCATCTGCTCTTCCAAGAGTGTCTCGGTGGAGAACACCTCTCCTCTGTTCTCCTCTTGATGAGGATCAACAGGTGCTTGTTGATTCGGTAGCTGAACATGTTCTGGATCTTCTCTGTTTCTGCTGTGTCTTTGTTATTGAGAGGAGCATCAGGAACAACCAGGAGGAAAAGATGAACCCCAGGAAGACACACAGCAGAGACTCTGATGCATCGCTTCTTCTTCTGAGAGCTGATGAAGCACTGGAAGCTCCACCATTACTTCCACAAACCACCACATTCAGCTTCTCCAGCTCTGGAAGGAGGATGAGGAGATCAAACAAAGTTCACACAGCTTGAGAATCTTCAGATCTGGTCAGACTTACGTGTATGTTGCTCCTGTGCATCTTCACGAGAAGCACAAACCAAGTGTCGTCCACCATCAATCTTCTCAATATCTTTGAGGACCCTGAGAAGATCTTCAGAAGAGCTGTTCTTCTGGAGAATAAAGAGTCTGTTGGAGCATCTCTGGATGATCTGCTGCAGGATCTGGTTGGTTTCTCTGGGCTCCTCTGTGCAGATCACAATGGTGTGTTGATAAGCACGCTCAGAGAAGAAGTCCAGCAGCTTCTCCACACACTCCTGGTCTTTTGCTGTACACTGCTCCTGTTTGAGGAGCAGCAAGAGCATATGAGATCCTGGATGAGCTAGACTCACACACTCCTCCAGACTCTGTCTGAGCTGAAGCTCTGAGATGTTCTTCTGGAGGAGCAGAGAGCTGCTGATGATCATCAGGGGTCTGTTCTTCAGTTTTCCTCTGAAGTGCTCCACGGCATCTGGAGGAGCATCGCTGTCGAATGCAGCTCAACCCAGAAGGAGGTTTCCCACTCGGCTGCTTTCTGATGGACACCATCCCAGGAGAACCATCCTCAGAGGAGAGCCATCGCTCACTGGAATGAGAAGAAGGAGAGGAACAGAGCAAATGGTGAGATCGTTGAGCACCGCCGGGTTTCAGCGGGTTCTTTTATCCATGAAGAAGATGAGGGACTCACTCTTGGACTTCTCCGTCTCTGTGGAAGAGGACCTTGAGCATCAGCTGCATGAGCAGAAATATTCCGAATTATAAACTTTAAGAGTTTCACTGTGTAATACTTTCAAATCAGAAATAAAAGATTTCTGAAAACAAAATCATCACAGAGCTGTGACTGATGCATTTATTTATATTTATTTCACGGAGACCAACAAATTGTTATTCGTCTTTCGCTTCAGAGCATCAAACTGGTCTGACTCGAGGAACTAAACGTTTTCAGCCATCTAGGTAAAATTCAGATGTTAACCTCTGCTTTCTCTGGTGGACATGATGATGATGATGATGATGATGATGATGATGATGATGATGATGATGATGATGATCCACCAGTTGGCAACCAGAAATGTTTATTTACTGTTTTTTCTTCTTCTCTGTTTCCTCGTTATTCTGTAAGATTAGAAACATATATTGTTTAGGCGTAATGTCTTACTAACTATTCAGCTTTTCAGATCCAAATTGTTAATAGTTTTATCAGTTAACTATTGATTAAATGAAGGCTATTCGGGGCTTTTAATGAACTGAAGCGTTTCTGATGTCCGTGAGTCTCGTGTTTGAAAGATGAAACAATATTCAGTTTAAGAGCTAATACCTTGCATTAACTCAAACTTACAGAGGAGACATTTTCATTTTATCATAAATGAATTAAAACAAGTATATACAAGTAATATATACAACTGTTTGCTCGTTTCTCAGATTCAGAAATGAAAGTGAAACTTTTGTGAAAGAGACTTTTAATTTAAGTTTCAACATCGCCAAAAATAGAAAAATGAAAAAGAAAAGTTAATAACGTACAGGTTATTGATAACTGTGTATTTACCGTAAAACCGTATCTTCATTGTTTTTTTTTTTCCTGAAACGAGGAAAAACAAACGAGAGGCCGGGTCTTGTGACGTCATAGGCACGCACCTACTCTTCCACGTCACAGAATCAGGATTAAATCAATTTTTCTGTAATCATTGTTAAACAGAAATATTACTAGATTATTAGATTTTAGATTTAGACTTTATTAGATTTATAGTATCATGTTTTTACTAAGGTCATGCATTTGTTTTTCGTTTTCTGTCTTAGTTTCCTTTGACATTGTCAATCATATGCTTGTTTATTTGTAGCTTTTTGTAGAAAATATATTTAAGTTATTAGAAAGATTTATTTTCCACACCAGTTTTTGTCGCTGAAGTCCATCCAAGTGTGGTTTACTGATCTCGCATCTATGTGAATAGAGTACTAAATTGTTCAATTATTGACCAAAGAATCTAAAACGTTCTCTTCTATCAGGAGGTAAAATAATGAGTTTTAAAAACAGTTTTTACACAGCGTGTAAATATACAGTTTAAAACTCATTGCACCTTCTCTTTGACCTCTTAACCTTGTTCTTGCTTAAAGAGTAGAAATTAAAAAATATTACCAAACATAGATTATGAGATAAACAGTTTTTAATGTATATTCACAGAATTTTTAATTAGAGGCTGTCAAAAAATGTTCATATCTGATGAAATCGTATTGTACGATGTTTACGTATAATTAATGGAATGTATGCTACAGTTAATTAATTACACATTACTTTTTCATTATTGAGTGTTTTATTTCCAATGGCACAATATGTTTGTTTAGTACGCAAGTGAAACTCTGGGCGGAGCTGGAAAGTATGTCTATGTTGAGAGGGAACGGTTGTGTAAACCTTTGTTTCCAGTCGGACGCTGGAGATGCAGCACAACAGGAAGTTTATTCCACGCTTCAGAGCATTATCCACCAGACTCCGCATGAAATAGTTTTAGACTCAGATTTATTTGTTATTAAAGTTGAAAGAATCACGGTGCTCAGAGAATGTCTGATAACGAAGATAAGTGAGTATTAAACGCGTTTATTTGTGTGTCTGTTAAACCTATGAGTAACTGTTCAAATGAATCTAACGTTAATAATTGTGTTAAAGCTGAAGAGTTTAGCCTTGGTATTTTCCTTAATATTTACAACGTAAGATGCTCTTTCCCTCGCATTAAATTAAACTCATGTGGAGACCACAGTCTATATTTGAAACTGAAGCTTTGCTGAAAAAAAAATCATGAAGTGGATTAAAAATATGTTGGATCCATAAATTCATGTGAAAAAAATAAAATTATCCTCTTTCTCTTGCATTATTTTAAATGGCACGCTGCTACGTTCTACACGAACTGCAGATGGAAAGGTAAATTAATTATTTTGTTGATCTTTCCCTAGATGTGGGGGAGATATGTAAATTTCGCCTAGCATTCCCGTTATATTAAAAACATCTCTTTAATTAAAGAGACAGATGACTTGTGACCAGCAGCCCAGGGAACATACGATTATCTAAAATAAAGCATTGTTTTTCTTCCACCTGCTGGTGCTTTAGGGGCAGGTCCAGGTTTATTTCACAGTGTCTTGTTTAATGAGCTGCGGAGGGATACTGTGTATGTTCACGCCTCGTCACGAACGGAGCATTGTGGGTTTTGTAGTTCGTATTAATAAAGTTCGTCCTAACATCTTAGTCCACTTTTGAAACGATCTCACAGAACAAATATTACTGTGATGAATAAGTGTTTCTTTAAAAGCCATGCCCTGCAGACCCTTCATTAGATTCTGTTTTGAAGAGATAAAGCGTGCAAGACATTGAGAGAGAACGAGGGGGGGTAGTGAGTGAGTATAGACTGTAAAAAAACATGGACAGCGTTGTTGGAAAATACCCCTCCCAGGTACAACCTCGGTCTCAGGCAGAATCTAAGTTAACAGTTTATTGAGAACAGAGAGGTTAACATAAATGAGATACACGCTGGATGCACAGTGAGAAACTCTGAGCAGCTCCTCCGGCTGCTGGTGATCTTCAGAAGTCAATCCCGAACATTCCTTGTCATAAATAATATAAAATAATGATCACTCGTATGATTCCATTCTGCGGCCTCTCAGAGGTAAAGCATACAGTGTGTATGGTCCTCCTAAGGGAAAAAGGGTTAGCCATACGCTAGTACTGTTTGGTCGTGTCCCATGACATGTTGATGACCAGGAATCAGAAAGAATTTATAATATTTATTTATGATGCGTATAGCTACAGGAGTATCATCGTCTTCTAAGTGTGGTTAAATTCAGTGCTGTAGTTAAATGATTTCATGATTATTACAATTAATGATAATACCTTGATCATTCAAAGCGTTTTAAATCAATCTGCACCCAGCCACAGGGGGCGATCACAGCTGCTTGGCTTCACTCCGCCGGCCGTGTGAGACACACTTGGTAGTTAGTGAGAGCCACGTAAATGTTTCTATTTAACTTTCTTTCCTGTAAGATCAATGTACATAATTAATCAAGATAATCGAGGAGAGAGAAGTGAAGTTTCAAGTCATTACTTTGATTAATTTTACTCATCAATATTTCATCGTGATCCTGGGACCGAGACAGAATGCGTTTTTTGTAAAGTTCTGCCAGAGTTTTGCAGTTATCGTAGTTTCTGAAATGCTCTCTGCTTCTGTGCGCTTTTCCAGTTTTGATGATGGAGACTTCGATGATGTGGAGGACGAGGAGCCTCTGGATGACCTGGAGAACGCAGAAGATGTGAGAAACCATCCTTCGCTTCTTTACCGCGACTGATTTTAAAATCTTCGTGAACCGTTTTGGAGCGTTAGCATCTCTCCCGAGCTTCTCTTCGATACTAGCCCCCGCGGATGCCTTCACGAGCAGCTCCTGAACCTGCAGATCTCTCTCTCTCTCTCTCTCCCTGCAGGAGGAGCAGGAGCAGGTGGATCTACTTCCTGCTGGTGAATCCCAGTCGTCCAATCAGAAGAGGATCACGACCCCTTACATGACGAAGTACGAGCGTGCACGAGTGCTGGGCACCAGAGCGCTGCAGATCGCGTGAGTGACTCCTGCACGAGAAACACCGCGAGTTCTGATCATCTTCAGCCCACAGAACGCAGCAGGAGCTGAGGATGAGTGGAGATCTCGAGGAGAGGAACACTGGTGCATCAGCCAGAGACTGGGTTTGCTCGGTTTGTGAGGTCTCTGATCCTCCGCCAGCACCTGCTCTGTTTTGATGCTGAATGAGGTCCCCCAGCAGATCTGCACAGCGTTGTACTGGGTGTACTGGGTGTCTCTGCACCCAGCTGATGCTCCTCAGCTGATCCCAGAGGAACCCTCACTCAGAGCTCAAGGGATCAAATATTCGATGCGGTTTTAAAAGTTCTCTGTAGTGAGTTATGACATCATTTCCTGTCTGACAGGATGTGCGCCCCGGTGATGGTGGAGCTGGAAGGAGAGACGGATCCTCTGCAGATCGCCATGAAGGAGCTCAAGTAGGACCTTCACTTTGCTCGTGTTCATTAACGCGTTTAGTTTGAATAAATAAATATTAGTAGAGGTATATTTAAATGACGGAGATCCACTTCACGCGGCTCTGCTGGAAGGTCTAGTGAGGGACGCAGCAGACCAGAGAAACACTGGATCCCAGTAAATGCCGTGTTCTTCAGGAGCTTCCTGAACTGGAGCAGACGAGAAGCAGTCGCTCCATTCGTGATGGTCTTGAACTTGTCCTTCGCTCTGATTGGCTGATGAGCATTCTAGAAGTTCTGGTGCAGGAGCTCTCTCCAGCTCCGGGGATCTCGCATCAGAGCTCCACAGAGCTGACGTTCTTGATCTGAGGAACATTGATGACTGACTGAAGCTCTGTGTGTGTCCAGGGGCAGGAAGATCCCAATCATCATCAGGAGGTACCTCCCAGACGGGAGCTACGAGGACTGGGGCTGCGATGAGCTCATCATCACAGACTGAGGAGATCCTGTTCTTCAGCGGTTCCTGCAGTTCCCTGATTCTCCACTGGAGAGCAGCAGGAGTATGGTGCTCACCAGAGGAGGATCTCTCTCTCTCTCTCTCTTTATTTAATGTTGTTTTGTTTTGCGTTTGGTGGAGAATTAAAGGTGTTTGTTGTAAAGTCTGGAGCTGCCGTGTTTTATTCTGATCGTGTTCGGATCGTTCCGTGTGGAGTTCAGTTCCTCCGAGATCTTCAGGGGTTCCATGATGGAAAGCAATAAAGAGTTTGACCCCAGCTCAGTTCTACTCAGAAGACCTTTATTCTGATGCTGCAGCAGGTTTCTCTCTCCCTCCCTCTCATGCACTGGAATGTTCAAATCTCTCTCTCTCTCTCTCTCTCTCTCTCTCTCTCTCTCTCTCTCTCTCTCAGCACTCAATGCTTTCTTTGTTCCTCGGGGATCACACATGATTAAATCTGGGGAATTACTCGCTGTACATTAATGCAGAAATGCTAAGATTGTAAGGAGTGGTGATGTCATCATTAAAATCATCAATGTTTTTATTCAAAGTTTTACCAGAGACAAATGTATTCACATTACCTTAAACATTTATCTGTCGATGAGCATAAAAGATATTGTAGAATAACAAGAAATTAACGTGTCTGGTGTATATTATTTAACCAATTTAAATTAAATGTGTACATTTAAAGTCAATTTAACTAATTACTATATATATATTAATGAGACTCACGGACTACTGCGATGGCGGTGGTGATCTACAGTGAACTTTAGAATCACGCACATAAATACAGTTTATATTTATAAATATATACAGTATATATTTGATCTGAGTGAGTGAGTTTAAACGCTATTTATGTGTGTGAGAAAAGGCTTAAATAATAATAAAAGCAGCACTGCCCGCCGCGTCCTCTCACCAGCGCAGTTATACACGGCGAGCCGGAACTACTTCATGCTTGAATTTCCCGCGTAAACCAACAGCTTTTAATACATTTGTGTAAAATGAAGGAAAACGTGATGTTTTTGTGGAGACTGTGGTTTTATTTTGAGCAAGGAAAGTTAGTTTCTGCTTTTGTTCTATTTACAGCGATAAAGAAAAACACTCTTTATTCCACCACACAATTACAGTCACAGACAATACAACTCTACTGATACAAAAACAAACAGTACCAACAAATATAAATAATATACTGTGATATATATATATAAAACAAGAATATTTGTGTTTAAAAGTAACAATAAAAAGGTGAAAAGGAGAGTAAAACTAAAGTTTTTACAAAATAATGGAATTTTTCACTGTTTAAGTATTTCGAGCTCTAAATGGATGGTATTACTGTAAAATGGCACTATTTTGTAAATAGATTCTTAATAAAAATCTTAATATTAATAAGGCCAAGTACATGTTATTTCATTAACTTTATTTAAATGACTTGGTTTCCTTCTGAGGCACTTGAGGTTTTAAGAAAATAAAACGGAAATGATTTCTTTTATAAACCGATTCTGTTTAAAGCCATTTTATGTGCGATTTCTGCTTAATTCAAATGATGCGAGTGAATTTGGGCAACTGAAAATAAGTACTGTAGTTGAGTTTTTGTTTTTCACTAAAACAAATCCCCAGTTCTAGAAGCAGTGAGCTGAAGTTACACCTGGATCTATGTGCCGCGAATCCCATTACCCGAGGAAACCAGCTCTCAGTGCCTCTGAAGGGTTAAAGGTTTAGCAGAACCACAGCTGAAGGGTTCTTCACAGAAGCTTGAGAGGAAAATACAGGACTGTACAAAACAGATTTCAACCCTGGTTCTTCCTCCATCATTAGTTAAAGATGCTGATATTTACACCGCTCCTAAACACAGACGTCATTAGCAAACACTAGACAGTGATGGAGACTTCAGTGTAGTTATGGCAAGACAACAACAACATTAATAAAGATTAAAACATGTCAGTATTCTTCTGATGAAAACAGTATGGCCTTATTTTGGTTAATAAAAACATTATTCATTCATGAAAATATAAAATCATGTGAAAGTACAAGTATGACATCAGCATGTGCGAGGTGTGCGCTGAATGCTGCCTAAAAGATTGGAATAAAATTTTAAACTTGGCTTGAAATGGTCAGAAATTGGCACTGGAATCAAACCAGATTTATGCACCATGTTTTAGCCATAAACATTTGTTTAAAATTGGCATGAGACACTGTAAATGGCTTTTCATACTGGCATTAAATGTTAACAAAATCTTAGAGGTGTTTTAACGTGAAATAATTAACAGTGAGGTTAATCTCACACAGATTTTTCTGTTTCTTTAGCTATCATTGACTCACATCGGCGTCGCGTTTCCTCGGTCATGTCGTTTGTTTTGGTCTCGTTACTTTGGTAATCTGTCTCTCTGAAACACCATGGTGGTGGAACTGGGATCTGTGGGGGTTTATCAGTTTAAGAGACTTGAACCTGTCTCAGGGGTGAGAATTTACGGGGGAAAATTTTGTTAAAAAAGATTTATGTCAATGTTTCAAAACAAAAACTTGTGTTTCAGATTTATTGTCCAAACTTTGCATGAATTTCCAGAAAGAAAGGGAAAGTTTGAAGAATGAGAAAAAGCACTTGTTTTTTATTTTTCCAGTTAAAGATGTTGAAATATACCTCACCCCGCTCTGCTCCTCACCCCTCACCCCTGGAGGAGATATAATCTTGCTTTTCACTGAATGTAGTTTCCCTGCAGACCTCTCTCTCTCTCTCGCTCACTCATATGCTCGTCCCTAACCCTGTGCAGATACAGAGCTCCTGAGGGATGGTTCACCCCACATTAAAAGCGCTCCTCCATGGGAGTCTGGTTCCTCCACTGAACACACCTCAAGATATCGGATATCTCACAAATGGAGATGTCAGCTCTCTGTTAGTGTTGTGTGAAAGCTGCAGAGAGCGCCGCCGCGCTGAAGCGGTCTGTGTGACGGCCGCAGTTCAACCATATGATGGTTCCTGCCAAAGGGAGGAGCCAGAGTTATTGTGGAAGAGAAGGTTTCCGATAGCTTCAGATGTGTTCTTGTCGTGAACTGAGGACTCGTGAGGATGAGTGCGAGAGAACGAAAGCCAAACCACCCCTCAGAGCGACTGCGATTAGCCATTAGCATCTTAGCCCAGCTCAGGGTCTGGACAGTGTGGTGTACACGGGCTGCTCCCAGTGGGTGGGGCTGTGCGACTGCGGCACGGAGCCCGGATCTGAAATGGCGGTGTATAGGGGCCTCTGTGACGGGCCCATGTAGGAGAATGCCGAGTACAGCCCCGAGGTTTGACTCGAGTGCGCGTAATACGAGCCCGATGCCTGGTGCTCGGGGTACTCTGCAAACTGAGGTCGGGATACTAAGGTGGGGAAGGCGGAGCTGTAGTGCGGCAGGGTTAAGGGGGTGTAGGTGACGTGTGAGCCGCTCCCAGAGGCGCTGTCGCTAGAGAAGTGAGTTTCGCTCTTGATCTGGGTTTTCCCGCCTTCAGAGGATAAATGTTGTTGAGACGGGAGCTGCTGCTTCGACAGCCATGCAGTGGAGTGACCGCTAGCTGCAGCTAGCGCGCTAGAGATGCCGTAAGCATAGGATGTAGCAGATGTGCTAGCACCTGCAGTGCCTTGCGGGTGGCCATTAGGGGGCAGGTATTGGTCAAACTCATTGACGTCGAAGGGCTCCATGACGTCGTGACTGATTTCACCGATGTCCACGTTCCCAAAGTCAATGTGTGGTTTCCCACCAGATGAGGAAGGGGCGGAGCTTGAGTCTGCTCCTAGAGAGCCCCGAGATGGTCCTCCCTCACGCTTGCTATCGGAAGATTTCCCGCCCTGGAGTTCGGTTTTGGGGGTAGTGGGAGGCGTTGGGGGGCTGTGGCTCTGACCTGCGGGAGCAAGGAACATCACAATAGGGTTTAAACCAGGAGACACTGAAGAGTGATCACGTGGTCACAAGCAGGAAACAGAAACACAGCTGATATTGGTACAGCTCTAAAAGCCTCTAGAGCCTCATAGCTGGTTTCCTAAGAAGAAAGCTGTAGACCAGGGAAGAGTGTACGGTCTGATCAGTGCTCCTCACTCAGACATCTGATCTCCAAGAAACCCTCCTGTCTCTCACCTGTAGCGTGAGGGTGATGCCCTTCACCCAAGGGAGATCCTCCACCGTGCGATACCTCTAGGTGCAGGCTCTTGTAATGCGATTGGCTGTGGCTGACCTCTCCCTCTGAGTGGGCATCGGCCTCTGAATTAGAACCCGGTTTGCCATTCTTGCGCCGGCGCGGCTGGTATTTGTACTCGGGGTAATCTTTCTTATGCTGCTTCCTCAAGCGCTCAGCTTCCTCGATGAACGGCCTCTTGTCCGTCTCGTTCAGGAGCCTGAAACATACAGCAGCAATGTGCAACGAGATCGTAACGCATTAACCAAAACTATTTTCTTTTTTTCCATCTAGCTCAACCAGGTGAAATACTAGACAGAGTACAGTAAAGTAATCTACTGTAACCCAGTAAAAGAACTAACTTACCTTAGACGGCATTACTATTGTAACTAACTGGTAACTAACTATAGAAATGTAACTCTATAATGGACTGTTTAAAAGCTACAGGCAACGTTAAGCAGAAGAAAATTACAGTAATCTTCTGAATGTTGCTAGATACACTATAGAAATTAATAACAAAACACAAGAAAAAAAATACACAAGAATTTTCCAAATTTACTAGAATTTAAAGTAATTTACTGCCAAACAAAATGACAGTAATTAAGTGGGAACTACAAAAAGCAAACTGTAGAAGAGGACAAAAGAAACTGCGTTTATGTAAAATGGAATGCTCATGGCAAGAAGTTAAAGAAAGTTCAAGAACTAACTGTTAAAAGTAAAAACTACAGTAATTTACAACATTATAACTATCTAAAAACATATAATAAAATATTGACAATAGTATTTTAGAGAAGAACTTATTTTAGAGTAGATACTTTTGCAAGAAAACAGCCATTGCCTAAACAATGAAGTTTCAAATCATTACTTTGAACAATGAACTCGAGCAAATGAAAATGTTAGTGTTAGTGTTTATGAACTCTGCGCGGCCATGTGTTTCTGACAGGATTTGTTTCTAATCTGCCTTGAGGAAGGAATGATTATTCTGAGCTAAACCTCCTGAGAACTCAAAGCCAGAGGAAGCAGAGCACTGGAAGATTGTTCGGCCAAACACAAATATTCACTCTTTCAATTTGCCCTTTTTCTCATTTCTGGGAGCCAATGTTTACATTTAAATTCAATAAACACATCCCTATTTTGACTGCTCTGCAATGCCAGGACATCAGTTAATCGTAACCATTCTGATTGGCTGTTAGTGTATTTGGGGAGTCGCCTAAGGGGTTTTAAAAAACAGCCCATCCGGCCAGTAATGAGAATGCATGGAGTGGTTTTCACATTAAGCTCTTCCTAAAAGAAGCTCCGTCAGAACAGAGAGAATCAATTATGAACTGATAGAATTACATTCATTCATTCGTGGATTCATGGAGGTGGGTGTTTATTGCCTGAATGAAATGTGTTTAAAGCCGAATCATTTTGCACACGTAGCGTAATGGTGCAGTGACTGTGTAAAAAACTGTTTGATGTGTGAAACAGAACTGTTAGTTTTGATGAACGGCGAATGTGTGCTGTTCTGCGGTGCACTGTCTCTTTAAACGCTACTCTGGCAGCCGTTGGGATTTTCCCGCGCTCACCTCCACAGTTTCCCGAGCGTCTTGCTGAGCTCGGCGTTGTGCAGGTGCGGATATTGATCCGCCAGCTTCCGCCGCGCGGCTTGAGCCCACACCATGAACGCGTTCATCGGCCGCTTCACGTGCGGCTTGCTCTTGCTTCCCGCGTTCACCCGCACCGGCATCGGGACGAGCGTCCAGTCGTAGCCGTTCAGCACCTGACTCACCGCCTCACGGATGCCGATCGGGAAGCGGTCGTCGTCATCATCTGATTTCACCGACACCCCCCCGGAAACACCCGCCACGTCATCTCCCGGTATCTGAGATGGTCCACCGGGAAGAGGGGAGTCCGCTCCACCTGGAGCCCCGGAGGAGTGCCCGGGGGACAGGGAGCGACCGTCGTCCGAGCCACCGGGACTCATTTCCACCTCAGACAGACTGTGTTCCTCCGCCGACATTTCGATGCTCTGTGACTTCTTTATGTCGCTTTTCCTCAATCACTTGATTTTCCTGCTTTTTTTTCTCTATTTTTAATAAATTTCGGCGTTTCTTTCGCTGTAGTCGATCATCCAGGGAATCTTTCGTTCTCCTCGCATTGATCGGGGCTGTCAGAGGGAATTCATCTTCTTCTGAAGAGAACCTGCAGAAACAAACAGACTTCAGCTCGCTTCTTGCTCTTTGTGTCATTAAACACTATTTTTATAATGAAATCTAGTAAATCAAAGCACGGCGCCTGATGCCGCATCAGATTCATTTCTATTGGCCACAAAACTGGCGCGTAGACGATTTAACCAGTATAACCAGTTGTTTCACCATGTCAAGTACAATTGGTTTGTTGGGTCAATGACGGCCATTCTATCAATATTTGAGAAAAGTCATTGTATCTGGTATTTTTCGCCGGGTTCGAAGGCTTTATTTTCTATTCCTTGATGGAAATCCTGAACCGGAAGCAGTTACCTTGTGCAGGTATATAACGCTACAAACACTGAGGCTTTGACTGTTTTAAACAGGACCACGGGGGTGGGTGTTTTTTCAGCTACTGGTGGAGGTTTCTCGGTTTGCTGAAGCTCCCGGGAGAGCAGCTATACTGGAACACTCCTCTAGCTCCTGCTCAATGAATCACTGTTGCTTCAGAAGAGCTGCGGGCTCCTGCAGAACTCCCAAACTGTGAGCAGCGAACGCAAAGAACAGACACCAGCAGAACGCCGACAGTACATCAGTCCATGTATTTATTTATATATTAATTAAATGTAGTTTAATATTTCCACAATAAACATTAATTCCTCGCAGTTGAGATACTTTTAACAGCCCCTTTTGATTTAAATCTGAAAGCATGCTGTAAATTACACGATGATGTTTTTATCCTCGTATTGTAAAGTAAAATGTTCAAACGTGACATTTCAGAATATTTTTTGCGTCTCTGTGGTTTATTGTGTAAATGATGAAATGGTTTGACATGAAGTTTAAGGTTCAAACGTTAAGAACTCGTCAAGTTTTTGTTGGTTCCTTTTAAAAACGCGAATCGAGTGCTGCACAGATTTCTCCTGAACGAAAAGTGTTTTTCTCACGGAGCGGCGGACCGGATCTCACCGGAAACCGGGAGCTCCTGACTCCGGCGGTAATTAAGGAGCAGCACAGAAGTGTCTGTGATTTCAGGTTCGATTATTTAGCAAGAATCGATTAATGATCGGTTTGCTCCCGTCAGAGCTGCGTGTTTTTGGGGGAGAGGAACCTAAACGAGTTTGCTTCTGGTGGTTCCATCGGGTCTGCTCGGTGTTCGTCGGGAGTCGCAGCAGATGAGATGGAGCTCCTCTCAGTGGAGCAGATCATAACGCCTGGTTTAGCAAGAATTTGCCCTGGATTCACTGAACACAATCGCGACACAGTTTCTCTGCGAGCAGCTTCATGAATGTTTCTCTGTTCGATTTCATCTGCAGATAATCCGAGCTAAAGAGAGATCCAGATGATCATTTCAACTCCAACAGAAACCCGTCTGAACATGAATCAGTTGAGTTTACTGAGCTAAAATAATAGAAATGTCACAGATTTAGAATATCCAGGTTCTCCCCGTCACTGTCTCCATCAGCTCCCGGTGTGCTCCTCGTGACTCCTGATCCTCCAAACATTTCTCTCATTAAAACAATACAAGCAAATATAAAGCACCCGACTTCAACATTTCTCTTAAACCCACTCTTTATATGAACAAGTGCTTCATTTACGTTTGTTTCCAACTGAAGAACAAATAACGCGTTTTATTTCCGAGATTTCATGAACACAAGGCGTTCATTTCATTTCAAGTAAATGTCGATCCTTAACTTTAAATTGTAATTAAATTGCTTTTGAAATTAAATTGGTATTGAATAAAGTGTAACAAAAAACGATTAGAGTTCACGTCAAATCCAAAGCTTGCTCGTTATTACATTTGTTATGGTTTCTGTTCACAAATAACAAAAAGTAATATTTCACTTGGATTTTTTGTTGTTTATGAGCAGAAGGGTAAAAAAACTGCACACGTTACACTGTTAAATCCCGTGTATCCCGATCAGCTCATAACAAACCAGGATTTAGTTCTTTGTTTTCAAAGTTTATGAGTGAACATTAAATATTATTTATTCGCTTCATCTGTAAATGAAATACAATTCACTTCTGAAAGTTACGCCGAACCAACGGAACCTCAAACACCTCAAACCCGAACTCTGTCACTAATCAAGCCGTTTCTCTCCTAAACTAGAACAGTTCTAGCCCGGGCGGATCTCGCCCTCGGGTTAGTCCAGCAGTGATCGACCGCAGCCCGTGCAGAGGCAGACAGACGGAGAGACAGACAGATAGAGAGGTGATGGCTCTTACTGCCGCTCGTCGCTCGCTCGCCGCCCGCCCAGGATCCGTCGGTTCAGCCCCCTCTCCGGCGCTCTGAATGCCCGCTCTGTGTCGCGGCTCCGGGCTTAAAGAGCCTCGTTGTGTTGGAAGAAGCAGAAAAAAAACGATTGACGGACAGAAATGTCTTAAAGGCGCAGCGCGGGATCTGATTGGCTGGCGGGCTCGGGAGCGGGAGGGCGGCGATTCCAGGCAGCAAATCAGCGCGAGGGTCGGGCCCCGGGACAGGCGTCGGGTTTAATCGCGATTATTAACTTTCCAGCGTTGATTCATGGCTTTAACCGCCACCACAGCGAGCTTCAGTTTTATATTTTAATTCAGGCGACTTTTCAAACAATCTCTTAAAGAATGTTGAGTATAATCTCACGGAAATTTGTTTCTTATAAAGTGCTTCTTAATATAAAGTGCTCTTTATATTTATCTTCTTGAATTCATGACTGGTCACAATAAAGATCTTCTTCTTCTTCTGACAGCGATATAAAAGAGGGAATTTAACTTTATTCCCATATTTAATCGTTAAATCTGTTAAAGACGCTCTCTAATAGTCGTTACGAGTGAGTTCTTCAGCGCATGCGTGACCCAATAAACAAAGCAGCGGTCAACAGATAAAGTTTATATGTTACAGGTTTATAAACACAGAACTCGGACATTTAGTAAACAGAACCCGTTATATACACGACATTTCAGTGGATAAATGAACAATGTGCTTCACATTCTGCTCTTATTTTTTCAAATGTTAAAGGTTTGTTTCCCATGCAGCGCAGCGGTTCATCTCATTAAGTTTGATATATAAAATATAAAAGCAGCTCTCGTATTATACTCACACTTTGAATGGGGTATGACACATTCATTCGTTCATTTTCCAACCCGATTATTCCGTTTTCACGGGGTCACGGGGGTCTGCCGGTGCCTATCTCCAGCGCGCAGAGGCGTGGGGCACACCCTGGACAGGTTATAACACACATTTAGTTTAATGGAAATCATTTATATTACTATTATTAATTTATCATCAAATCTGACAACAATCTACAAGACACTCAATGTGTAAATAATAAATGAACCTTTAATCTTCCGGCGGAGGTCAACCCACAGAACTTTAGGATTAACTCAACATCTTTATCCTCGTTTATAAAGCAACATGCTCTCCGGGCATTTCCTAAAGTATTTCCGGTGATGAACTGATCAACATTAACAAGGAAATAAAGCACTTCGGAGATTATTATTTCTTATATTACAATCAAGTTAGAGATATAATTCCTGATTATGAGAATAAATATTAATTTACCATATTTCTGCTTAAATAAAGCAGGTTTTAAATGTTTGTTTTGTGAGTTAAACGTTTTTCTTATTTACCAGCAAAATGGTCACGTGCAATGAAAAAAAGTGGACCTGATTTACGAGATCAGAGCAAACCAAAGCGCGGCGGCGTAGCAGCGTCATCTGAAACTGCTCGAGGAATCATCGATGAAAGAATTTAGTGAAAGTAAAAAATGACTCGAATTCCTCCAGTTTTCAACCCCCCCCCCCCGCCACACACACACACACACACACACACACGCAAACAATATTAATATACTGCTAGAAATAGTTTTACACATAATAAAGTATTAACTTTTATTTTCTTGAGGTAGTTGACGCGTCACAGTTGGTTTGTAACCAACCCACGGGTGAAGCTCCACACGGTTCTGATGACAGTTAGGGTTTTTCTGAACCAGGTTGGAGTATAGGTCAGGTGGTCCCGGTCGGACCAGCTGCAGTCACGTGGCTCCTCCTCGTCACACTACCTCGTTGTTCGGGGTTTCGCCGCGGGGTGAGCGGGAAAACGAGCTGCACCCCCACGGTGCATTAGAGAGCATCTCACCGGAAAATTACAGCTCTGTCATCGCTGCTATAATCCGGTTTGTGAGCGGTTCTGAACGCCTCCTCCAGCCATGCAGGCTCCGGAGCTGCTCCTCTGAGGGAATGCTCCGCTCCCGTGCACCTGTTGCCGCCATTAGCCTCTGACCCCTGGCCCTGGCCTCCACCTGCTCCGAGTTCCTATTGGCTGCTGAGCTCAGATCAGATCAGAGCGCTGGAACTTGCCGCTACTGACGGAGATATTAGCCTTTTCCCGCCGAAGGGAATCTGGGATTCTTTCAGAAACAGAACTTAAACTTTAAACTGAGCTCGTTCTTGACGAACACGTGACTCTTCCTGCGCTGAACCCGCTGTAAATGTGTTAGCCAATCAGCAGCCTCAGCAAATCTGTGGCGGGCTGTAAACGGTTCCGTGCTTGACGTGTTGGTGAACCCAGAACAAAACTCGATGTTTGCAGCTTTGAGACTCCTTCAGGAGATGAAGATGATCTGCTCTTGTCTCTCTGAAAAGGGGAAAAGCGTTTATTGAAATTGTTTAGGTTTCTAATCTTTATTAAATATGAGTGAGGTATTGGATCCTCAACTCCGTTTCTTTACGTTTTCTAAAGTTGAAGTGAACTCCACGCGTGTAGCATTCACTGGAGACAGACTCTGCAGCGCGTGGACCTGCACAATATCATTATTGTCTGAGAAGAATCCGGTTCTCTCCAGTCTGCGACGAGAGATGGTCACGTGATTAAATCCTCTTCAATGAACTTTTATTTCTTTTAGGAGCAGTGGTGGCGCGCGCAGGGGTGTGCAGTTTAAAGTGACAGCCCAAGGTGAAGATCACTTCAGCCGAGGTTTGTGTGGCTCCATAAAGATCAGGAACTGCATGGAAGCCTGAGGAGCAGATCAGGGAGAGCGCATCTCCTCAGAGCAGTGGAGCTGCTGGAGCTCGTGACATTGGGAGAATCATCCTCCTCGTCCTCCTCCTCCTCCTCCTCCTCACCGACACACACTAGCTCTCAGTCTCTCGTGAGCGCGCCTCTACGCGAAACAATCGCCTCTTGTCCCCGAGCGCGCGCCTCGCTGCGTCCCCCCGCGCGCGCGCACAGACGCGCATGTGTTCCCGCGCATGAATGCCGAGGCTGATAAGCTGAGCATCTCTGTGCGTCCTTTGTTTTATCTCAGGTGAATTGTAATCATGTGATCAAACGAACACCCCCCCCCCCACCTCCATTAGCCTCTAAATGAAAGAATCAGGAACAAAAAGCACTTGTGTGAGTCCCGCTGAAAACTGCAAAGAAAAGAGAAAACACGAGTGTCTGGAGCTCCGAGGAGCCCAGAGCAGCGCGGACGCGGAGCCGAGGCCCGGGAGCAGGTTTGAGCCCGCGCACCGACCACAGGAAGCCTGGGAAAGCTTTAGAGGAGCCTTCAGGAGCTTCCAAAGGGAGATGGAGGAGGGTTCGGTCTGGAGTATCTCTGCTGAGGGCTTCAGAGGAGCTTCCAGAGGGAGCTGGAGCTGGTTCTGCTGAGAGCTTCAGGGGGAAGCTGCTGTTGCTGCAGGAGGTGGTGTCTGTGTGCCAGGACTCCTGCTGATGATGCATCAGAGGATGCTGCTGATCTCCTGCAGAGCTTCTGGTTTCGAATCTCAGGGAGGAAAGAGTTGCTGCAGTGTTTTTGACTGAAATTGGGTTTATGTAATAACTTCTGCAGCTGGATGAGGCTCAGGGTCAGGTTCAGATGCGTCACGTTTCCTCTCTGGGTTGAGCTTCTCTGACTGATTTTAGCTTTACGTGAGTCCGAGATGCTCCAGGTTCTGTTGAGGCTGGCTCCAGTCACTCGTCAGGAGCTGGTCTTGGCTGAGAACATCTTTAATAATCCACGATCTTCTGGGGATTGCTCTCCGTAGCTCCAGCGCGTTTCAGTTCCTCTTTTAGTTTGTGTTTCTTGGTGAAAAACATCACGAGTGTTCTGGAGCTCAGCTTATGCTTCAGATGCTATGGTTCTGATCAGATCCGGAGGAGAATTAAATTGGGATAAAACTCTCTTTACTCCAGGTCTGGGATCAGGTGGTTTTTGAGCAGAAATCCAGTGTTGATTGACAGAGAGTTAATCAGGGGGAGCTCTGCACCGCCCTGTGATAACAGCTCATTAATCATTCAGAACCGACTGAACATATTCCTCAGCAGGTAGAGAATGTTATTCTGATCAGAGATGAAAGGACAATGTGATTAATTTCCTCTCTGAGGAAACATTTAAACTGATATCAACTTTATTCGTGTGAATAATTATTTTTGAGGGTTATACTCCACAAAAGGTTTGGAATCAAATAACTTTTATTATCCGTTCATTCAGGATTTATTCGATCAGTTTGAAGAAAACGTTCGTTTGAGTAACATCTTCTCCGGAGAAATACAAATCTTTGAAAGGACTGCGTTAATCCGAGCGAGGATAAATATAAAATAAAACACGAAGCAAACAGATCCTGCAGCTATTTCTGATCTGAACAAACTTTCTTTAAATTTATCACATTTCACACGTGCTTTTAATAGACGTGCACTTTATTATTGATTTCATTGTGTTCTGCGGACGTACATCCATTAATTTAATTTAAAATCATGTTCCTTCACTCTGTGATCATAGAACAACGCAATGAAATCAAGTCAACAGTGATTATAAATAATCAATAAATGAACAGAAGAAGCGCGAACACAGAAAGAGCGGGAGAGAAGGACCGAGAACTCTCTCTCTCTCTCTCTCTCTCTCTCTCTCTTTATTGAACTGTAATTAATTATCCCATATCTGATGAAATCCTGCCGGACTCAAAATCTTCTTCAGAGCCGAGTTTAAAAGCTGAAATTCTCCGTTTATTTAAAGACGGAAACAAATCATTTTTCTCTTTATTATTAATTGTCATGTTTTCATTCCTTTGGTTAACAATGTTTCTTGAATTTGCGTAAACATTTCATATTAGTTTTTCGCACATGAATTAATAAAACATCGCCGGTTTTTGACGTAAATAATTAATGTAATTTTCCGAAACTTAAAATAAAGTATTTTTCTTTCATCAAATCCATTTTGACGCTGAAAAACTTAATGCGCTCAAGAGAAATAATTATTGATTATTCTAAACATTCTTAACTGAATGTTAATAATAATAGTAGTAATAGTAATAATAGTAATAATAATAGTAATAATAATAATAATAATAGTAATAATAATAATAGTAATAATAATAATAATGTTATAATAATAATAATAGTAATAATACTAATAATAATGTAATAATAATGTTATAATAATAATAGTAATAATAATGTAATAATAATAATAATAATAATAATAATTTATAATAATGTTATAATAATGTAAATAATAATAATAATAATAACAATAATTTATAATAATGTTATAATAATGTAAATAACAATAATAATAATAATAATAATTTATAATAATGTTATAATAATGTAAATAATAATAATAATAATAATAATAATAATAATAATAATAATTTATAATAATGTTATAATAATGTAATAATAATAATAATAATAATAATAATAATAATAATAATAATAATAATAATAAAAAACGCTTGGATTGAAATCCAACCAGTAATGTGGAGCGTAGGGGTTTTCGAATCTTTTATTCAATTCTTTCTTAAACCTGATGTTGGTTTTATGAAAGTTTACTGTGCAGCATTTATTTCTTTCTCGTTCTTTCCGGTTTAAAGAGCATTTATCTCTGCTAATAATGCACGGGGACGAGATATCTTAATTTAGAAATAAAAGTAATGAAAGAAATGATATTAAATTAACATTGTTCCCTCAATGTTTAATTAGATGCACCTTAATTCCATTTTGTTTGTTTCAGTAATCAATGTTTTATAACTGATGTATTCCATTATTTTGAGGAGCAGCGGTTTATTGTTCCGCTGGCAGATGGAGGCTCTGTCCGTTTGATTAAAACAAACGAGAGATTCGTTTGCTGTTAATATTTTGTTCTTCTTGAAACGAACATTTTCCGGGTTCAGAGCTTTGGAAAAACGTAAAGGAAAGAACTTTGGGAAACTTTCAGACACTTCAGTATTTGACTCGAGTTTGCTCCAAACAAACTTTCTGATTTTTAGAAAAACATTCTGTACATTATTTATTTAAAAAGCTCCTAAAACAAACTGAGAGGAGTTTGGAATGAAAGATAGAAGGAAATTAAAGTGAGATTCACATGAAACGCTTGTTGTGGAGGAGCAGTGTGTGACTGATCTCCTCCAGGGAGATCAGAAAGGAGCAGCATTCTTTAGTGAGACTGCAGGAATAAAGTTCTGAACCTCTGAGAAGATGAAGATCAGGTTCTGAGTAAGAAAATAAGAAGAAAATAAACCGAGAAGATGTTCCTCAGGAGCAGCACATGGCTGGAGAGCGAGGGGCGAGGGAGGTCCATGTGACTGAGCTGTGTGTGTCGGAATGTGTTTGTGTGTGTCATGAGACGAGTGTGTGTCCCATCGGCCTCCTGACCTCCCCTCATCTCTCTGTTTCCATGGCGACCATCTCATCATCACTGTCACATGCTGCTGACCGCAGGCACTCACTCGCAAACATCTCTCTCCCCTCCTCCTCCTCCTCCTCCTCCTCTAGTTCACCTGTGGACGAAGAGTTTTCGTCGTTGTGAGAATGATCTGATCATGATGTTCACTGGTTCTGGTCAGCGGATGTTTGGTGTGAGGAGGAACCGTTGCTCATCTCTCTCTCTCTATTTCTCAGATGAGAAGATGACGGGTTTATTTTATGGAAGCTCTGGCTGTTTTCTCGTCTGGATCTGCTGGGAATATTAATTAAAGCAGGACTCTCGTGATCACGTGGTGCTGCTGTAACAGAGCATGCAGCTGTGAAGAACCGCTCAATGAGCTTCTGTGTCTGCTCAGATTCCACTGCAGCTGCAGCTCTCTCTCTCTCTCTCTCTCTCTCTCTCTCTCTCTCTCTCTCTCTCAGTCAATGCCCCATTGTGTGTGAGAGCGAGCGAGCGAGAGAGAGAGAGAGCTTGAGTCTGTCTGTCTGTGGGTTCTCTCAGGTGCAGTGTTGTGTATCTTCAGAGGAAACTGATCCTGACTCTCTCACAGCAGCATCAATAGAGAGCTAATGAGGGATGGGGGGGAGGTACCTGGATCCAGCTATGAGGACGTCCTGAGAAACACAAACCTCTTAAAAACAAGCCCCGATCACTCTCAGATACGGTCCGTTTGAATGAACCTGGACTGATGTAATAGGTTTGGACAGTGAAACTGAAACACTGTTCAGTGAGGAGCTGGAGGTTTTGGACGGTGAAACTGAAACACTGTTAGGTTTAGAGCTGGAGGTTTGGACAATGAAACTGAAACACTGTTCAGTGTAGAGCTGGAGGTTTGGACAATGAAACTGAAACACTGTTCGGTGTAGAGCTGGAGGTTTGGACGGTGAAACTGAAACACTGTTTCGTGTAGAGCTGGAGGTTTGGACGGAGAAACTGAAACACTGTTTGGTGTAGAGCTGGAGGTTTGGACGGTGAAACTGAAACACTGTTCGGTGTAGAGCCAGATGTTTGGACGGTGAAACTGAAACACTGTTCAGTGAGGAGCTGAAGTTTGGACGGTGAAACTGAAACACTGTTCAGTGTAGAGCCGGAGGTTTGGACGGTGAAACTGAAACACTGTTCAGTGAGGAGCTGGAGGTTTGGACGGTGAAACTGAAACACTGTTAGGTGTAGAGCTGGAGGTTTGGACGGTGAAACTGAAACACTGTTAGGTGTAGAGCTGGAGGTTTTGGACGCTTTACTCCCATTGGCCATGACACAGCCAGAAGATGAAGGTAATGACCATCTCATTCTCCGGGGTGAGCACATGGAGCTACAGTGTGGAGGCTGCTCCTTTAGAGGAAAGTCGAGATTCTCAAAGTGTTGGATTTCAGCCGATGTGTTTCCTCCACCAAGGTCTGGTTGCTTTCACTGGAGATGATGAAGATCAGAACCTTCTTCTCTGGTAAAGCTGCTAAGCCTCCTTCAGATCCAGCAAGAGATCCTGTCCCAGTGTACCAGACTGGTTCATCAAGTGCTTTATCTTTTGACTTTCGAAGCGGTTCATTATGGTCATGTGACGGTGGTGTGTCATGTGACCGGCGCTATCAGGGGAGTCAATCTGAATGTGTTTAATCAGATTTGGTAAAAATTGCAGCTTTCAGAATTGAGCTGAGGCCGAGTGTGTCTCAGTGTGGGTTTGTGGATGTGTGTGTGTCGTTGAGCTTGGTGTGTGAGTGTGGGGGGGGGGGGTGAGATTGACTCTGAAATGCAGTAGATGATCCAGACGACAAAGACTCTTTATCTCTTGTTCTCTCTCTCTTTCTCTTTCGCTCGCCCTCGGGTGCTCCTTAATTTTAAGGTCACGCTGGAGCTCATTTTCTGAGTCACAAAAGCGCCTCCAGTTCCCAGAGATTCTCGCTCGTGTTTACGTGCTTCTCTGCGTTTCGCGTTCCTCCAGAGCACTGCGTACGTTCACATCCATTCACAGTAGACATCAAAGAACGTTTCAGTAGATTCCATGCTGCGTCATCACTCTCCATGACATGTCAATGTATTACGCTTGTACGTTGCCATGGAAACCCAGGTGACTAGGGTGGTGTGGTGGTCTGATTAGGTTCTGCTCCTGATTGGACGATGCCAGGGTTTTAGATGCCTTTTACTTTGCTGTCACTAGGAAAATATCTGTCTCCAAAGTGGTCTCTTCGTTCCGGTGGTTCTGTGGTCTTTGAGCTGGTAAGTTTCCTAGAGTGGTTGCTAGGGTGTTCTGCATGGTAGCTAGGGTAATTTCAGTTATTGAAGGATCATGTCCAGGAAACTCCATGGCATGCTTTCTGTGTTTGTCTGTTGGTTTGTTTAGATTTCATTGGTTGCCAGATATTTTGAGCGGTTGCTAGGCCTTCAGAGCAGTCTGGTTCAGAGATGGTGTGTGTTCTCCGAACTGGTCGACGTGATCAGTTAAGCGGTTGCTAAGGTATCCAGAGTGGTTGCTGGGAGAAGTCCGTTTTCTGCTAAAGCGGCTCCAAGCTTCTGATCACTAAAGTATTAGCCTCAAGATTTCTCTTGGGAAAGCCATGGGTGACATCACGAGCAGAGATCTTTAGTCGGTTGGATTACCCCAACCGCCCGAGATAACAGGAAGTAATGTGATGTAACACACCTGAGCTTAATGTGGCACCTCCTAGATCGACAGGGAACCTGGAGCCAGGGTCTGAGGGAGCTTCTGTAGAGTACGTGAGTGAGGGCATCTGTGCAGTGTTCTGGGAGTGTTCTCCTGTGGGTTTCTGCTCTGCGTGTGTGTGTGTGTGTGTGTGGGTGTGTGTGAGTCAGTAAACAGCGAGCAGTTCTGGATCATGAGCTTTTCTGGGAACATTGAATTACAGAGAAGAAGAAGAACTGCTGAAAGAGTCCTGTGTTCCTCGAGGAGTGAGAGGAGGAGGGCTGGCGAGAGACCTACAAGCACACACTCTAAGCTCTACATGAGAACATTTAAGAGTTCTCAGCTAGGCTAAAGTGTTTTGTGCTGCTTTGAGATTTTTAAAACACATTCTATCTGGTTCAAGAAGTTCTGGTCTGGTTTAAGATGTACTGGTCAGGTTAAAGATGTTCTGAGCTGGTTTAAACTGGATTGAACTGGTTGAAATTAGTCTGTTTTCCATGGTTTCCCCCTTTGTTCTCTGCTGCTGCCTCGTTTAAGTCTTAGCTGGTTTATGATGGTCTGAGCTGGTTTGCTGTTAAACCTTTAATCTCAGATCTTGATTCAAACAGAAACATTGTCCCCAGCCAATCAGAATCATTGAGCATCAGCCAATCAGAATCATTGTTGACGGCTGTTTTTGTCTGCAGGGAAGGGAGCTCCATGGACAGGAGGAAGAAGAAGAAGAGCTGGAGAAATGGAGACAGGGTAGTGGAAAGTGTTCTTATCTCTCAAAGACAGCTGGTGAAGTTCCAGTTAAACCCTGAGAGCCCGGGACCCTGACTTCACAACAGTGCAGCTTCTGTTTGACGAGGTTCATGATTCGAATTCCACGTTCCCTACCTTTCTGACAGGTCACCTGTTCTCCTTTCACGACAGGAAGCCTGAGAGCCCGGTGGATCTGGACCTGAAGCTGTGGAGCTCTCAAGCTTCCAGAGAACAGTTCCCATCATCAAAATTCACTCGGGGTCAAAAATGCTAAGCTCCACCACAGCTCCCCAAACAAACTGAGAAGGAGATTCTACAGCCAGTTTATCACGATCACGGGGTCACCTCTGGCTCAAAGTCCCACGAAGAAAGCTCAGACAGACCTATGGCTGGCCTCGAACCATAAACCTTCTGACTTACAATAACATGATGATGTCATCAGTGTGCAAAGCATCATGGGATTTTGATCTTCTCTGGATTCATGAAGCTTGCAGTGTTTTCTTGAGCAGCACCTGGAGACCACCTCAAACCCAGAACAGATCCAGACAGTTTACAGTTTTTCCTCATAACACCAGTCACTGCTGCAGCCCACCCTGGCTCTCAGGCCACGGTTCAGTCCTGGCTGCGGAGCATGAGACCTGGAGGAACACAAGCGTGAGGAGAACACCTGGCTGAGCTGGATCAGGAGCCTCCAGTGTTTCAGGCAGGAAGCTGAGCGAGAGGATGAAAGAGAGATGGAGGGATTGTTCCGGTGCGCAGGGGGCGAAGGCCTCACAATGAGGCTCTGTTCAGGAGCAGCACAATGATCCACTATCAGTTACAGCTCGACCGCCCACTCTCTCTCTCTCCCTCAGGCTCTCATCCCTCGCTCCGTCAGGGGGTCAACGACTGATGCACTCATCAAACAGCGGAGCAGAGGGAGGCGCAAGCCATCAGAGATCTCAGCAGCAGACTGAAGAGTGGGATCAGAAGATCTTCAGAAGAGCTCTGAGAAGCCTTGAGCTCTGGCTGAAGGAGACAACCACGAAACCGTAAGAGATGGATCTATCCATCAGTGATGATTGGTGGTTTCACCTCAGGAGCACCTCGCTCACAAATCTCCCGTAACCTTCTCCAAATTGAGAAGGCATCAAACACAGGCTCTGGAGCAGCAGATAGAGATGTTCATTGAAAGTTCATTATTTTTTACCAATAATTAGGTATTAATTTGTTGTTTTCTCAAGTTAGCTGTGGTTTCTACAGCAGAGGTCACCAACACGAGTAGCCCGCCACCTGTTCTAAAAATAGCGCCACTCTCCAGTGAGCTGAATCTAATGTTTTGAATCGTTTATTATATATATATATATATAATTTATATATAATTAAAATAATTTATATATATATTTATATATATATATATATATATATATTTTTTTTTTTTCAAAATAAAAAAGTTGCACTAAGACAAAATATGAAGTGTTGCATATAAATATTTATCTGTTTACTACTCGCTAATTAATTGTTGATATTCATTGTGAGAAATAATTCACATGATCAGTGTCTTTGCAGAGATGAATATCCTTAATTATTAATCAGTTCAGAAGAGGGGCCCTTGGCATTAATAGGTACCCACCTCTCGGTTTCAAATAGGTAGGTGACCCATGTTCTACAGCTTCACATGAGCGGAATCTGGCTGTTTTTTTTAGATCTGATTGGATCGTTTTATTCAGGACGAAGAAAAGTTAAATGTTTAGTTAAATCATAGAGGCCAGATTTAAACTGAACGGTGGAATAAAAACCTTTCGCTTTTCACATCATGTGTTTCGCAGTCATTGGTAAAACAAACAATAAATATTCAGTTTAATTTTGAGAATATTCATATTAGCTCACATAAGCATTACAAACAACAACAACAACAACAAAGTTAAAATACATAAAATAAAAGAATACAATGTTTTCATGCTGTTAATTTCACTTGTGACTGCGATAAAGGAAGTAAAGGTTGCAGATTATTCATAGATCTTTTCATAGTTCTCTGTCCCTCAGGTGATCACAGAACGGGACAAACATTAAAAGCCTTTCTAGTGTCTTCAATTTGATTCTAAATCATCTTGCTTTAAATCATAGTAATATTTTAATAATCGCAGCGTTCTCTGAAGGAGCAAGATGGCGTCGATCCAAGATGGCGGCTGCGGTCCCCTCGCCGCGGTTTCTAAGCTTGTAGCGCCCCCTGCTGCTGCTCATGCGGTTTAACCTGAAGCCTCCTCGTGTATGTCATCCTCTCTTGGGACACTCAGACGATAAAGTGCATACAGTAATCAATATTGCTTCACACATGAACGATAAAGTGCATCGTTTAAGCAGCTTCTCTCAGTCTGAGGAAGACTGTGCTCCCCATCAGCAGCAGATTCTCTCATTATTAGTTCTATTATTCATCCATCTTCATTCAATCCCTTTCGTGCTCACAGGGGTCTAACTTCGGGCGAGAGGCGGTGATTTAATCGAGTCACTCACACATTCACACTTAAGGGGAATTTCGGTTATTTAATGAACCTGACGAATATTTTGGGGGATTGTGAGGGGAACTGGAGTACCTGGAGGAAAGCATGGGGAGAACATTCAAACTCCTTCCAGGAAGTTCATCAACAAGCCTCGAACTGACAACCTTCTTTCAAACCGACAACCTTCTTTCAAAGAGTTGAATAACTAAATAAATGTTAGCATTTTTATTTTTCAAGGGACAGTGATGTTTGCAGATGACATTGTGATTTGTAGTGAGAACAGAGAGCAGGTGGAGGAACACCTGGAAAGTTGGAGGTCAGCTCTAGAAAGAAGAGGAATGAAAGTCAGTCGCAGCAAGACAGAATACATGTGTTTGAACGAGAGGGAGGGAAATAGAACAGAGAGGTTACAGGGGGCTGAGGTTAAGAAGGTGCAGGAGTTTAGATATTTGGGGTCAGTGGTCCAGTGTGACGGGGAGTGTGGAAAAGAGCTGAAGAGACGAGTGCAAGCAGGTTGGAGTGGGTGGAGAAAAGTGTCAGGGGTGTTCAGAACAGTAGTGAGAGCAGCTATGATGTATGGGTTGGAGACTGTAGCAGTGAGGAAGAGACAAGAGGCAGAGATGGAAGTAGCGGAGATGAGGATGTTGAGGTTCAGTTTAGGAGTGACGAGGATGGACAAGATTAGGAATGAGCACATCAGAGGGACAGCTCAGGTTGGTTGTTTTGGAGACAAAGTCAGAGAGGCCAGGTTGAGATGGTTTGGACATGTGCAGAGGAGGGATAGTGGTTATACTGGTAGAAGGATGTTGGAGATGGAGATTCCAGGCAAGAGGTCAAGAGGAAGACCAAAGCGGAGATATATGAATGTGCTGAAAGAGGACATGAAGGTAGTTGGTGCAAGAGTAGAGGATACTGAGGACAGAGTTAGGTGGAAACAGATGATTCGCTGTGGCGACCCCTAAACTGGGAACAGCCGAAAGTAGAAGAAGATTTTTAATTTACAAGGAATGTGTTGGATTTTATCAAATGTTTGTTGTTTCCTTAAGAAGCATCTATTATGGCAGAAATTATGTTTATAGATTGAGTTTAGCATTTGCTTGTGAAATGTGGGTGATTTCGAAGAAATTTAGAAGAAAAAAGTAAGGTCCCCTAGCTGCGAAAAGATGTAATCAGGAATAATATTCCAGAAGGTCAAGGCTTCTACTTGTTAATTGTTTTATGCAGTGATTTAGAGTAGTGAAGTCTAGCGAATTCAAGCCAGCATTTTCAAAATCACGGTCCGTCCACAAACCTCCATCACCAGCCAGAGCTACAGCACCAAATATTGAGCTGCCGTGCTGCTTGCGGTTCGCTTCTTCACTGTTTGTCCACTCTCAGAACCATGAAGTGGGCGCTTCGTTCAAAAAGCTAATAAAATGATGTTAAAGGAGCTAATTCCTGGTTTGCTGAGCCCCAGCAGGAGAAACTCCCTCTAGTGCAGCTTCCCTTAGCTCCCAGTGTGAACTGGAATTGCTCGTGTGGGTCATTTTAAACTTTCATTTCATTAAGTTATAAACAACACATGATCACACTCCTGCTTCAGTGAAGCATCTGCAGAAACTATTTGATTTGACTTCAAATTTTGCAAATATGATGCAGTTTTTTATTTCTTTGTGCTAAACCTTTTTCTGACATGATATGAGCAAAAATTATTTCCATAAGCAATGATCGGCTCAAGCTCCTGATCTGCATGTGTTTCGGTTTCACTGTCCATGTTTCAGACACAGAATCATAAGCTGGAAAAAGCTCACAATTAAGTGCATTATTCAGCTTAAAAAACATCGGGTTTCATTCGTGAAGCATCACACTTTACTCACTGTAAAAATGGTCATGTAGTTAGCAAATAATGCTTCCATTACGTAAGTTAGTTTTGCTAAAAATAGTAATGTGTGGTTTTAGTTAAAAGGGCACACTTTGCCCGCATTTGTACTAAAAATACGGTACATTTGTATTTGTATAAAGTACATTTAAATACCATTTGCTAAATAATATTACTTAGCCTTTGCGTCTAATCAAGCCACACAAAAAAATAAAAGCTCTGAGTGAAATTTACTCGGTTCGGTTAATGTAATACTTGATGCGCATGCGCCATTGCCTCCCTCGCTCAGAGGGAAAGTAAAAGAGAGATTTCACGACTGCTAATGTGAATTTCATAACGACTTGTTCATTTAATGACTATTTTATTAATCGATGTATGTTTGCAGAAAAGTGTGAAGATTTTATGCTATCTGCAGTGCTGGTTTGTGTCTACCCGTTCTTTTTTGACTTTTTTTGGATGCTAACTGGCTTTTTGATAACATTAAAATTTAATCTTAACTTTGTTTTTTCAAACTTATTTGAGTACAACAGTTTTATATATGACCTTAATATATAAGTCGTCGTAAAACTGATTTTTAACATCTGCGCTAGCTCAGTCAACACGAGACGTTAGCTCGCAGTGACGTCATCGATTCGCGACATTATCATTTTTGCATACCTTTATAGCTGTGTTTTTTTACTACCCATCTGTGAGCTTCTCTTTTCACTGGCTCGGGTTCTCCCAGTTGGCTATTATATAAATTGTTTTATGGATAAATCTAAATTTGATAACTATGGCTGCGTGAATTGTTCTATCGTAAGAGTGCCTTTTAGTATGAGTGTGTCTTATTATAAACTAAAAGCTACTCAACATTTCTACATTTAAAAGTACTAGAATTAATCGTTTATTTCAATTGTATCGTTTTTAATTCGAGTAGATACAGAAATAAACAGCCAGTAATGTTTACTGGAAAACTACTTGAGATTTATTCATTAAAGCTCGTGTTTAAGTTTTAACTTGGAATTTAATTTAAGACCACTCATGTTTTTTAAGTGAAAAAACTTTGCTAACTTTTTTACTAAGTAAATCACACTCAAAATGTTTTTGTGTCTGATGCTAAATCTTTCCGTAAAAATGCGGTCACTGTGTAGAACTATGTACCACTTTAGTTTTTATCCGAATATAAATAAATGTATTCTAAAAATTGTGTATTAAAAATGATGTTTTCAAAGAACCAACCAGAGTTTCACTTAACAATGGGTTGGAAAATCTTTAAAATCACATTATTTGCGCAAACATGTCTATTTTAATTTATAATAATTATTAATCTATATCTATATAATCTGGAACACCAAGTTTGTTTCAGAAAAAGTAATTTAGATTCATTTAGTTATATTTGGAAACGAGATGAATGTTTAGTATTATTTTACTGTTGTGTAATTTGTTTTCCTTGAAATGTACAGAAAAAGCACGCATTACGTTCCCTCGTGTTGATATTTTGCTAGATCAACAGGTGGTGTTCGTTACAGCGTTGCTTATATTTCTGACTCGCTCTTGTACGCCTGCGGCTCGAGGGGTTTAGTGGTGCGCAGAATCTCAAACTCCATGCGGTCGTCCATGTCGAGGACACACAGCGGCGTGTGCCGAGCCGAGCCCTCCATCATCATCTGCTGGAAGTCGTTAGGAATATTCATTAGTTTCTCTCGCGAAAACACCTCGTCGTCTTCTCCGCAGCACAGCGCTACTTCATTCTCGTAGCAGAATGCGCTAGGAGAGTGTTGTGGGAGTAGCATCCCGTTCCTCTGACCCTCGGGCGTTTCAGATCGAGATGAATCAGAGGAACGCTGCCGGACATGCTCACTGAGTTCACGAGCGCTGCACGCTGGAGTGGAGGGAACCTCGTAGGTTTTATGAAAGTGAGCGTAATCAACCTGATAGCGATCTCTTTCTTCGAAAATGACTGGCTCGAACCGGTGCCCCCACAATATTTCGCGAGAAAGATACGAGCTTCGTGCTTGTGTGGTCATTGCCGTCGCTTCCACCATTCCTTCCAGGATTACGACTATTTCAAAATCCTCTGATTCCAAATCTGCGCGAGACATTCTCCACAACGGAGAATCCTGATCGATTTCGTGAACGATTACAAGTGGTGAAACTAAGAAGAGGCGATCAGTTCCATCGTCGTACCCAACGTTCAGATCAGTTTGCTCCATAGGAATGAACTCCCCCTCTGCCGTTACATAGGGTCGAATCAGCTGCGCTCGCACATGGGCCTCTACGATGTGACTTCGACGAAGATTCCCCACGCGCCACATCAAGCACAGTTTTCCGTCACGCAAAGCAATTACAGCATTTTGTGAAAAAATCAAAGTTTGGTTCCTTTTCTTTGGCCGTGCCATTTTAGCCATGATGGTTCCGATCATAAAAGAGTCGATGACGCAGCTGACGATCGACTGAACGACCACCGTTGTGATCGCGACAGGACACTCTTCAGAAACACATCTCCAACCATATCCAATTGTCGTTTGGGTTTCAACAGAAAATAAAAAAGCACCCACAAATCCTTCGACGTGCAGCAAACACGGTTTCCACACCGTACCAACACGAGCCACATCAAAATCTCCATGGGCCAGAGAAACACTGTAAAAAATCACCCCAAAGATGAACCAGGAGAGCAGAAACACAGAGCAGAAGATCATCAGGAGGTACCGCCAGCGAATATCCACACAAGTCGTGAAGAGGTCTGCCAGGTAGCGTCGCGGCTTATCGTCCATGTTGGTGAACATGACATTGCACTGCCCGTTTTTCTTGACAAATCGACTTCGTAATCGGCCAGAGCCGAATGTTGAGGTCTTCCCTTTAAAATTGTTCAATGCGATGACTCTGGAGCTGCTGTGTTCAGAAGAAAAGGCTCGACTGGAACCGTTGTGGAGGCTGGAGATCTTCATCACTGTCTCTTCAGGAGACACCACACTGTACCTGGCAGAAACAGAGCAGAGACTTTCTTTAGTTGAACCTTGTAGTCTAACAAAAAGCTCTGGGTAGCAGTAAACATGTTTTATTTACTTTTAAATATTTCAACTTGACATACATGCAGGCGAACTTCAATTCTGGAGATTATTTTCTAGAGTGATTGTATGCCAGAGCACTGCTCTCAAAATGTATTTGTAAACTAGAAAATGCTTTGTCAAAGTTTGAAATTTTAACTGTGTAAAGTTTTGATACCAGACTATCAATCTTTATTGACAAACCATTTTTGTAGTTTTTACTTGACCATCGATCACTTTCCTCCTGTTTCGAATACCTCTTCCTCTTGCAGTGCATCGTGGGTAATATCAATCATAAAATTATCTATCAGTCTGTTCTGAACCATAGACAGTAGGATGGCGTGACACCGCCTATACTGCCATTGAGCTAATATGTGGCAAACGTTGAGCTGAACTGGGGCAGTGACGGCTGCACACATGACTTCCTGATGAGGATGGAACCGTCATTATTTCAGAGCTCCTCCTCGAGTCTGTCGCACACACAGCTGTTATGTACAAATTATTTCGTAAAAAGTTTTCTGAGGAAGTCATTTTTAAATTTTGCATTTTTCCCATAGACCTGTATTGAGCGGATATCATTCTGCAGCCAGCCACAGGGGGGCGGTTTGGCTTCACTCCACCAGCCATGTGAAACACACCTGCTCTGAATTAACCTGGAGTACTATTGAAATCCTCTTGAACTCTCTTTACTCAGACTCTGATTTGGGACAGAATCGCTCTGGAGATAGAAGCTTCCTGCGCAGCACGGTGGCACAGTATTCAGGGCTGTTGCCTCTCCTCCAGGAGATAAGCCGACTGAGGGTGCATCTGGATTAATGAGGGACGGAGCAGGATTGCGGTCAGTGTCGGTTTAGGGATTACAACCTGACTCACAGACTCAGAGGTTGAGGATGTGTGTTTGAGAACCATCACACAGTGACACTGCAGGAAACACACGGTCCTCGGCTAAAAAACCAGAACATAGTCTCCCGCTGCAGCAAATATAACGGAACCAGTACTCACCTGTCAGCTCTGCTGGTTCCCATCGTCATCTTCAAGATGTCTGGGAAAGGTTCAGGATGAGCATCTGGACAAAGAGAGAGAGAGAGAGAGAGAGAGAGAGAGAGAGAGAGAGAGAGAGAGAGAGAGAGAGAGATCTGAACAGAACTGGTCTAGGAGCTGTGATCTGGGTCAGAGCTGCTGTTTAAATAGACCACACAGGCACTCAACCTGGATTCCTGAAATATTGGGATGCAGTCACACTGGAGCATCATTCAGACTAACACTTTCGAGACAAACAAGCTAATGTTTGATTGAACAGGGAGTAGAAAGCACTGATTACGTTTAGAACTGATCCTCCACTAAATAAAAAATCTGCAGATCCGATGCTGCTGCTCGGACTAAACAAAGAGCTGAAAATGCAGTTGAAAAGTTGAACTAAGCTGAAGAACATCGAGCTCTAGTGGAGTGAAATAAATGATTCGACGGGAAGAGTCTTAGGATAAAGTTGGACATGCAGGTGTGTGAAAATATCGTTTGGCTCTTGAAGCTTGGTAGATGTCAAGTTCATCACAATATTGGCAGAACCTGTAGCTATCACCAGGAATTCTTCCGAAGAGCTCTTACTAACTTAAAAAAACACCCATCTGAAGCACCATTCTGAGCCTCTTCTATGTGTGAGACGTATGATTCATTTGTCCTCGTAACAAACATATTGTGTTTACTCCCGAACTGTAAGCCACTTTGGATAAATACAAAAATGTAAATTATCCACGCATATCAACGTGCTCCTGAAGATCACACAATTCCTGTGGAACTCACACGGCAGCAGAGCCCCCTGAGGGTCAGGGGTGAGTTCATGGAGGTGAGTGTCCCTGCACAGATGCTTGGGATTAATCTGAACATGGTTCAACCACCGGAGGAGAATTCTTCTTAATTTAGGAATGATTCCAGATAAGCTCCAGATGTCCTCTTGTTTCATCATAATTTAATTCAGAATTGAATTCTTTATACTTGATTTATAATCAATCATCAAGAACCTCATTAAATATGGACATTGCAATAATTTTTATTGATGTAGCTTTTAATTTAAGGCGTAACAGAAAAGTAAATGACGTCACGCTACTAAAAGCGTAAAAGTCTGGAACCGTTACAGACGCCCTGAAGCTACTGCAGTTGATCATAAACTTATTATTACATAAAGGCTGCCTACTGTAGGTGATAATCCAGCGTCTAAACATGAGGAGATTGTAACAGGACCGCGACGGTTACGGTAAATCCGGTGGAGCTCCAGATGTGATTGAAGAAACAATAATCTCTTTTCAGTACAACAGCAGTTTCTTTTCTCTCTTTCAACCGCACTCATCCTTTTTATCTGTCCATCTGACACTCTGATAAACGTAACCTACATAGATACAAGCATTTAGAAGAGCGTTTATCTCTGGCGCTTTCCGTGGCCATGCACCAACCGATTATCTCAAAATACGTGTTTTTATAGATTTTAATATTTTATTAAAGATTAGGCAGTTATAAACAGTGCAAATGGTTAGGAACAAAAACGAACGAAGGTAACGTTCAAATTTATGTTCTGTTACATTTAATCGTGTTTAGTGATCATCGGTTGTATAAACACGGACTAGCAGCTGTTTCCCAAAACAGTGTTATATAGTTTAGTGATCCATTTAGATATTTAAGATCTAAGCAAGCGGTTACTTTTCTTCAGCCCTGTTCCGAGTTCTGGAAAATGTTAACCCTAAATATAATTCCCGAGACATCGATCTGAAACAGACATACTTTAAACTCTTTCTTCAGCTGCGAGCAATCCCGGGGGTTGTTTTCGGAATGTTCGGGTGCTCTTACCTTACCTCATGAAAACAGCCCAATCCCGGAGCCTTCCCGCGCTTCTGCTGCTGGCAGTTGGGATTTGGCGGGATAAACGCGCGCTCTTTCTTGTCCCCTGTTTCTCCTCAATATTTTCTTTATGTCCTCACATCCATCTTTACCTTGTTTTGCCGGCGCTTTTCTTACGTTTCACATCCCCCGTACTTTCCGTGGGTTAATCCTCCGGTGTCTCTATAGTTTTGACTTGGCGCCCGCGGTAATCTCTGCGCGCGCACTCGCGGTGCACCCATGGCGGGTAACGGAGGCGGTGGAGGAGGCGATGTGAAGCTGTCACAGCGATTAGATTCACTTCAGACTGATCTGTCAAGAGAAAAAGAGCTCAGAATAGTCCGGACTCGATGAACGCTTTGCCGGGGAGGATGCTCCGAGCCCCCCGGTAGCTTCTTGAGCCCCGGAGCTTAGTTTCCAGCGCTTTCGTGTCACGGTCGAAAGCAATACGAACTTCAGTGTCATCAGCAGTTTGATGACCAAGTACAATCAGAGCATTTCATTACATGATTTGCAGCACGAAAAAAACAACAACTGAAGTTTGTGGCGTTTGAACGTTTTATCAAAAGACTTCAGAAGGATGCACGAAAGAAAGCTCATTAAATCCAACTGAATTTGGACAGTAAAACTGAAACACTGGTCCAAAACGACATTCATGGATCTTTAAATAGTATTAAATAAACGGGTCAAACCAAAGCATTGCATTGTGTTCCTACTCGAGTCCCTCAGCAGCTGCCTGTCACAGATACATCCTCCACCTCCTCAGAGACCATGGGTGGTGGTGGTGGTGCTGGGGTGTTTTTTTTCTCTTAATATTCACCACTTCAATACAATACTGCTATACAAATATTACATAACAGACCAAATACTCAGTATGAATAATCAACAACTAAATAAAAATATAGTAAAAGATCAAACAAAAGATTAAAAAAAAACTGCAAAGGAAGTATAGAACTATTTAGATTTATATAAAATTTAAATGTAAGAATACTGCTAAAACTATTTAGAAAACACAAGAAATAAAGGTTTCCCTTTGCCTGCATGTTGTTCTCTGAGGTGACACGTCTCAGACTCCGGCCTGACTCTGGTTCCATCTGATCCTCGCTAAAAGGCTCAGAATATACGCACAGCTCTACATTTGCATCCAAACATTCATATCAGCTCAACAGCTGCTTGCCATATACTCAGATTATCATGAAAGTTGTTTTAGTACTTCCATTAAAAAAGTGAAACTTGTATAATGTATACGTTCTGAAATATTTCACGTTTTCTGACAACTAATGAAAAGCCCAAAATCAGTTTCTCAGAATAGTGTGAAACTGGTGCCACACTGTAATCAATTGAATAACTCCAAACACCAAAGCCTTTAAATGGTCTGTCAGGCCCCTTCCATCTACACGGTTATTTTAAAAGTGTGTATTTTTCTGTGCGGATACGCTGTCCATTGCAGCCAACTGCAGCCACATTTTTGAAAATACGCCAAGGTGAATCACGTTTTAAATGCCCAAGTTCCGTGTGGACGGTCACACAGGAGGTTTTTGTGTTTGAGGGAGGTGGAGTTTTATTATCATTACGCGTGGTTTACAAACAGCAAGCATAATGGTGGCTGAAGCAAGGGCTATATTGCTGTTTATTCCTCTATTGTGGCTTACAGCATGTACAGGATAAACATGTTCAAGCAATAGGGATAACCACACCCTAGAAAGGATTGTGAAACAAAATACATTAAATAAATGGGAGAGAATCAGAAAGAGTGGACTGCAGCTGGAGTCAGAGGTTCTCAGCCATCTGCCAGGAAGTGTTAGAGCAACTGACCAACTTTTTGGAGATGCAGGTTTCTTTTCCGACAGGACTTGTGTATGTTAATGTTCTGTGGGATTGTTTTTTGTTGCCCATTTTTCTGACACTAGTTATAAAATGATATTTTTATTGTAACGTTGCCTCAGTTTCATTTTTTTTATTTATTAGAGTCCCATCTTGATTCTACACGACACAAATATTTGTTTATTATTTTTAATTGTTTTTTTCTGCGCGTCCCCTTTAAACGCGCGCTCTAGGGAAGGATTCCCGTGAAGTTGGCCCCCCACCTACGCGCTCCGCCTTCCTCTTGTACTTGTGCTCTTAGTGCTAGGGTTGTGCTGATTTGTGCCGCTTAAAGTTTTAATTGTGCTGCTTTATTTTTCGAGATATTAACGTTATTGTGGCTGGTGACGTCACCGAGCCCCAAACAAACTTAAAACTGACAGAAAACTATTTTAGATGATTGTGCTGCTAAGTGCTAGTGTTGTGCCGCTAAAAGTTTTGTTTGTGAAGCATATTGCTCTCCACTATATGAATAATTTAAGGTGGACGGTCACATATCACTCAATATCAATAGCAGTGAAAACTATTCTGGACAACTGTGCTTCTAATGGCTATTGAGATTTGTAAACATTTTGTTTGTGCTGCTTTATTTTTTTCCCCTCAGGAGCTGACGTAACTTACCATCATATCCAAACGGAATGGAAACCTGGGCTGGTTTGTGCCAATTCTGATTAAATTTGTTTACTTGTTATCTACAAAAGCCTCGAGTGTCTTTCATTGAATACTGTTTTATGTACAATAAAAAATGCATACTGTGTTATAACATTTGCAGACAATAAAATTCAACGAACCAATATAAAATGAAAAACTTTTTATTGTAATTTTAAACTTTTGTACCGAGGTGTTATAGGCAGTGTTAGTTAATAAATCCTGCGTTAGGTCTAATTCCTGTCAGACACCACGGGTGGCGCTGTAGCTTCCGCAGGTGCAGGAGTCTGCACTGCAGCAGAGTTAGGCAGCACTGCACGTGGTGAGTCGCAATTTCCTGAGCTCCGTTATAAACACGTTGAATATGTAACTAATTGATGTTAACTCGAGGCCAAAACTCAACATAGTAGAGATTAATCTGTTGTAGAGCTATTTAAATGTGTTTTGAAGTGAGTTTAATGTCATTAGGTGTATTTATTCATATTCATCTTGCATGTGATTGTCACGTGTACTGAGGAATTTGTGTATTTATTAGGAGGAGTTCATCTGTCTATGATTCACATCATTCTAAACGCTGTGAACTCTGTGTGCAGGTATTTGTTGTTTTATTTTTCCTTGTTGTGTAAATGTTTTTAATGTGTTGTATCATTTGTATATTGTTGAATGTTAATTGTAGAAAAATCTATACGATCACTAAAAAAATAAGATCACATTGCATTAATTTTTTTCAGTTAATGTTTTAATTGTTTTTTTTTTTTTTTTTTACAATGTGTTAAGATATGTCTACAGCAGAGTTAGGCAGCACTGCACATGGAGGAGTTCATCTGTCTGTGATTCACCTCATTCGAAACGCTGTGCAGATCAATAAATTTATTGTCATCCAAACTTCTACGTGTGTTCCCTTCCCCGCTGAAGAGTGACAAGTGAGGGAGGTAACACTTTGACAAAAAAAAAGCCTCAACAATATGTGTCCTTCGATGCAACTGGTTCAGTGGTCAGGAAACTGGACAGACCAAATGGAAAATCTGGGCACATCTTCCTTTACCAGGGTGTTCTGAAAGGGCATAACAGCTCCTCTGTCCTTGTGATACGAATGTTGTCAGAGAGACATGATGTACTTGTAATATCACACTGGATGGCTGAGTGGATTCGTGCAGGTGCACAAGTCCCGAAAGAGGTGGTGAGTGATTTCTCACGGCCCTTCTACGAGCACAGGTTAAAGCATTCACACCTCATCCTGACCTTAAGTCTTACATCAATGAATGCTTTGACGTCTTACTTGGGAAGCAATCTGCCAAACTCCCCCCTGTTTTGTCCCCCCTCCATTCTAGAGCCCCTCTCACATCTGAAAAGTGCAAAAAATACCTGAAAGCACAAATTGCAGAGGAGTCAGTGATGTTTCCAGATGAAGAGGAACTGGATGGAGAGGCAAACTTTGTTGAAATACAGACAGATCTCAGACAGTGGGGAACAGAAATTTGTGAGAAGAGCAGATCACAGGCCATGGCAGATGAGGACCGGGACAACATGCATAATCTACCAGAAATTATTCCTCACATTGTGAGGTTTGTGGGCTACTTACCACTCTGGACTGGAATAATGGTCCCTGTCCTCTAAAGCACCCATCTCACAGCAAGTTCTGCCTCTGTTGAAGCGGAGTTCAAGAATATTAAACATGGCCTTTTCAAGCATTAAAAGCTACCCATTCAGGTAGACTGTTTCATTGCTCGCCATCTTAGCTTCATCGAGGGAAACATGCAGATTTGTTCTGCAACAGAACAAGAGAATTCCAGCCAGAAATGTGGATTACACGGCTGCTGCCCCAGAACCAACTTCCAACACTTTAGAAGCCAATAAACAGAGTGCTGGACGATGTCTATCCAACTGACCCTGTGGAAAACTGGAGAGGAATGAGTGTTCCGCCTAAAAAAAACGGAAGAGGGCATCCTACCTGTCTCCTTGCCCTGAATGGCTCCTTGTAGACACATCTGTGAGGGGGAAGAGGGTTACAGTTGGCCTTTTAAAAAACAGGAACAATCAGCAGCCTGTAAAACATTCCTCACTGAATTCAAGTGTGTCTGTGTTGAACACATGTGCTTTCGATGCTTTTTGTCAGACTTTATGTTGTGCATATTGTGATTGTAGCTCATTTCAAAACCTTGTAATGGAAGAATCGGACAACCAAGCCCTTCAGCTTGTGAAAGCCATCACAAACAGACAAACCTGAATAGAGCAGAGCGGGTAAACTAAATCTTCACAGCTGAAAAATTGAAGTCGGGTGACCTGCAAATTGAGGCACAGTGCAACATTTCATCTGTCGTCAACAAGACTATGAGGAACATTGCAAGTGTTTATTTCATATAGCAATGCTCTTCACAGTACTGCAGCCGCACCACACGTACGATCATGGAGGTTCCATTTCTGTTGATGTTCTGCAGACATTTGGTATTGGTCATCTACAGGCTGCTTTGGAGAGTTCTTTAAACCTTCGTGAATCTTGCTGTCTCAGGCCAATCCAAAATCCATCCAACGGCCCCACTGAATTAAAAACTGAAGAACAGACTTCAGGAAAAGTTCTCTGTGCAGGAAAAGTCAGCCACAGTTACAGCCTGGGAGAATTTCTATGGATTGACACAGACCTTAGATGCAACATCACTGCTCCTGCACAAATGGATTCAAGGCACAAAGAATTTGCCTTGAGCGAATATCCCTCCAATCTGTTTCTCCTAGGAGAGATATTTACTTTGAGGGCAGTGATTGGCTACCAGGATGCGCTGACCCAGGATTCTCTTGGACATTATGTGTCTTACTGCGAGCGAACTCCATGTGTCTGGGAATTGTTTGATGATCTTCGAAGCAGTGTGACGGCTGCATCAGAAAGCACAAAGGTTATCTCACACGCTGTGCTGTTCACTAAACACTGAGCAGTTATTTATTTCATTTTAAATTGTTTTATTTACTTTATATTTACATGCACGCACACATGCACACGTTCAGTGCATTCTATGTACTAGTGCCATGTTTTATTTATACACATAAAGTTACTGTTCAAATGTTTGATTGTCTCTTTTTATTAAATCAAACTCATATGATCAGAGCACATGATATATCGCCAAACATTGTTGGGGATCCAGTGAGCTAATAACCCCTCACAATAATCATCTTTTTGTCTTACAAGAAGCAAGTCTCACAACACGCAAGCGGGAAAATATCAGGCCTGCTTTCCTTCATGTGTACAATAAGGAATGACAGAACTTGTATTCCAAAACATTTTATCACAGTACTAGTGAAAGTCAAAAGTTACAAATACAAGTAAATGTTTCCACGTTGTTTAACTGATCAGAAAAAAAGTAATTAAACTTATACTGAATTTACGGATTCTCATAAATTGCAAGAAAGAAAGCTCTGTATGATTAAGATAATCAAAATATGATGTGGTTTAATAGAATAAAGAGCATCAAATAACAGACTAATATCTTAACACAGACTAAAGGCACTTTTAAATGAAATATAATCAGATAAAAATAGCAAGCGTAAATGTTGTAGGCTGTATAATATATATATAATGATATAAAACCCAAACAGCTTAATGGTTTAATACCTTTAGTTCTTTAATCTGTAGTACACGCCATGCGTCACAGAGGAGCAGTTGCAGCAGTCTCTAAGAACAGATAAAATAGCCAAACACAACATTAAATAAACAATAGATAAACTTATGATTTCAAGTAATCTCTCGCCACAATAACGCGAATATCTAAAAAAATAAAGCAGCACAAGTAAAACTTTACGGCACAAATCTGCACAATCCAGGCACTAACGAAGTGTACCGTTTTCGTGCGATTTGGAGTTTGATGGGGGGCCAGTTTGATTTATATGACCTATAAAATAATGTTTAATATCTCAAAATCTATAACAGCACAAAATATGATTCCAACGGCACAAATCTAGCACCAAGAGCACAAGTACAAGAGGAGGGCGGAGCGCGTAGGTGGGGGGCCAACTTCACGGAGACGATCTCGGCCGCGCGCAATGTCAGCCACGTCACCGAGGAGCTCTGGAACTTTATAAGAAACGTTCTCTGGAAGAATTAAGTTTAAAGAAGGATCAATGAAAAGCCCTGCGTGGACGTGAGGCGCATGGGCAGATAGAAATATAATTTTATCTGAACTTCTGCAAAAGAATTTAAACCGTTTCTGATCGATTTAAAAATGAACATTTTTCGGCTGTCGGGGGATATTTGCCATCTGATCGCCATAGTGATCCTCCTCCTGAAGATCTGGAGATCCAAGTCATGCGCAGGTACAAAAGCTGTTAAAACCTCGAGATGTTCTGCTTATATTGATGTGTGAGATTTAAAGTTAGAGTCCCATTCAAACGGGGTTTCTGTTGTTAAGCTCATCAGAGAATCAGTGCTTTAGGAGTGGCCAGGAGAGAAGGTGAAGGTGTTTCTTCATGGTGCTCACGTGGCAGCTCCGCTCCCGAGCTCACGCCAGGAGAACTTTTGAGGGAAGTTGAATAATAAATCCATGCATGGTGTAAAATATCCAAGCGCGCTCCTGAGCTCAGTGGTGATCATCTCTGGAGAAGAGTGAAATGCTCATCTGAGCACGGCCATCGTGAAAAAGCGGTTGGTTAAAGAGAGATGTTCTCCAGATAAACAGAGCTCTTGCTGCGCGCTCTTCAGGTGGAGGAGCAGCCTGGCTGGAGGATGAGAACCCTTGTGTGAGGATGCAGTGTGAGAAGGTTCAAGATGTTTGCAGCAGCTCTGCCAGACAAAAGAGCGTCTTCCCAGCGTCACAGATATTTCCCTCCGATGTCAATGTTCTCGTCTGTTTCAGGGATCTCTGGGAAGTCCCAGGTGCTGTTTGCTCTGGTCTTCACCACTCGATACCTGGACCTCTTCACCTCCTTCATCTCCGTCTACAACACTCTCATGAAGGTACATCACCTGTCTGTCCCTCCACCTTTCTTATCCACAGTGCATGCTTTACTGGAAACAAAAACACGAAGATCCGTGATCCGCTTGAGAACGGGTTCTGACGGGAGACAGCTGTCAGTCAAAGCAGACAGGAAGTTCCGGTGTCATGGTAGCTGTGTTAAAGATCAGCTAAACAACACATTTCTCATGTTTCTCCCGCAATGCATCATGGGATTGAGGAGGTGCTCGATTATAGATCTCCTTCTTCTGAGGAGGAGGAGGAGAAGGAGGTGACACTTCAGAGACATTCTGGTCATGATGCGGAGCAGCTCGTCAGATTTCTTCCGTCCCAGCGCTCTCCCCGGAGTTTGAGATCGATCCCTGAGGAGTTCTTGTGCATGTCCGTGTACTTTCTACGAGCGATCACGAATATTTCTTTTTGTCCTCACAAGAGATTTAGTCTTTTCTTTCCTGATTTCAATTTACTTTCTTTGAGATAAAATAAAGCTGCTCTATGTTTCTGTGCTCCCTCTCTCTCCCTCCTCCTCCTCCTCCTCAGCTGGTGTTCCTGGCTCTCTCGTTCTCCACTGTGGGGCTGATCTTCCTCCGCTTCCGGGACTCGTACGACTCAGAGAATGATTCGTTCCGGGTCGAGTTCCTGCTGATTCCTGTGGGCGCTCTGTCGCTGGTGGAGAACTACGCCTTCACTCCCCTCGAGGTCTTACCCTCACACCATCTCCCGGAGGAACCTACTGAGCGTGAGCAGGGTTTTCTCATTAAATGCTGGTTCTGCAGGTGCTGTGGACGTTCTCCATCTATCTGGAGGCGGTGTCCATCCTTCCTCAGCTGCTCCTCATCGCTCACTCTCGCGTCTGTGAGTGCATCACCTCGCACTACCTCTTCTTCCTGGGCCTGTATCGAGGTGAGGGAGAACTGCTTCGAGCTGCCTCCTGCTGGACGGAGAGCTGGTCTGAGCCACCTCCCCCCTTCTCTTTCTCAGGGCTGTATCTGCTGAACTGGCTCTGGAGGTACCACACCGAGTCCTTCTTCGACCGCATCGCTGTCGTCTCCGGAGTCGTGCAGACGCTCTTCTACTGCGACTTCTTCTACCTCTACTGCACCACAGGTTCTCCAACAGCTCCTCATTGCTTCATCTCTCCGTCCCCTCAGTTTGAAACTGCAGGAGTGCTGTTCATGTCCTCTGACGCTTCAGTGCTTTTAGCTCCTTCAGATCTCTCTCTCTCTCTCTCTTTCTGCAGTGCTCAGAGGAAGTGGCAAGATGAGTCTCCCGATGCCAGTGTGAGTTCCAGAATCACTTAGACTCCGCCCTCTCCATCAGCGACATCACAGATGACATCACCACTGGGTTCATCAGATGCTCAGCTGGAACATGAGAGAGAGAGAGAGAGAGCGAGCGAGCGAGAGTGTTGGTCTCTGTGTGCGTGTGCGCGTCTCTGCTCCTCTCTTGAATGAAGTTGATTAATATGTTTTTATCAAATATTCATTTTTTTTATTGCAAAAACAAAGAACGGATCTCAGTGGTGAGCAATAAACAGTGTACGGTCGATCGAGCAGAACTCGTGGTGTCGATGGATCCGATCAGAAGAGTGATGCTCAAGAGAAACCCTCTGCTTTAGAACCCCACTGTGTTTTATTTGGTTCCCAGCGCGGACAGAGAGAAACACATAGCATGCAGTGTTCAGCGGAGGCGTGTGTTCTTGTGCTTGTGCAGTGCTTTACGCCCCTCTCTCATGGCTCCACCCACTGCCATGGCAACAGTAGTGATTGACAGAGGAGATGCAATGGCCGCCACCTTCTGCACAGCTTTCATCTTTGTTCCATTTCCTCTCTGTGTGACTCCAGCAGCCTCCAGAGCTCCTCGACCTGCAGCGCTCAGCAGGTCAGCCCAGAGCACAGACTCCGCCTCGTTTACTGTCTCCGCCTCCTCAGATAGACCCACCCCCCTGGAGTCCCTCCTCTGATCCTGAGTTCTACCTCTTGACTCCACCCACTCTCCTAGTCTCCTCCTACCCATCTCTACAATCTCAGCTTGAATTATCTTTCTAATCCCTCCTCCCTCTTCAAGACTCAGTTTTTCTGACTCCGCCCTATCACTGTTGCTGCTTCCTCTAGGCTCCACCAACTCATATAGGGTCCTCCTACCCAACTTTAAAATCTCATAAGGAAATCTCTCTGTGGGTGCCGCCTTTTCGTCATAGCATCTGTCATCTGACTCCGCCCCCTCACTCTTTTTCGACTTCACCCATTTACAAAGTTTCCCCCCACCCAACTCCAGAATCTCATTACACATTCTGTCTTTGGGCTCCACCTTCTCTTCATGACATATGTTATTTAAGTCCTCCCCCTCACATGAACTTCTCCTTTTGGACTCCACCCATTGACATAGTCTCCTCCCACTCAAGTCCAAAATTTCATTAGAAATCCTCGCTCCTGAATTCCTTTGGTTTGAACTCCATTTGCCAGAATCCTCCTTGCCTATGATGCTCTTCCCCTTGGACTGTGCTCCTGACACACAGTCAGTTGACATCCATAAAGTGTTGATCTTCAGCTCCTCAGCTCTCAGGATGTCCATGTCCTCTTCGATCTGGTCCTCAGATGGACCAAGACGTTCACTATCTGGAATGCTCCGCCCTTTGGACACACCCTTGCTAGTCTCGGGATGGCTCTGCCATTCAGCCACACCCCCTGCCGCAGTAAGGTCCATTCTGATGATCACTAGACTCTTGATTGAATGCTAGAAGCAGTCGCCTGGATGTGAGGACTCCTGCAATCAGACGACAGGGATTAGCTTTGTGCCCCCCACTGAGAAGAGTATACACTATACTGTGATTATACGGCACCGGCAGACCCTGTGACCCTGAATGGGAATAAGCGGGATATGAAAATGAATGAATGAATATATATTATAATAACATTAACATTTTTTTATTCCCAATGCTAATGACCTTCACACATGCTATAAATATAACTGATGACGGTTTAATAAAGATAAGACGACTTGTCAGATAAACTTTGTCGGTAAAAAGCAAACTTAGAGAGAAAGAATATGTGTTCAGTCACCGGTTCGGTTTTGAGGAACGCACCAGCTGGAAACCCGTGAACCGCCGCCATCTTTCGACGGTCCCCGAAAGTTAAAGAGACAGAGGTTTGAAATACAGCAACACGCCTTGAAACATTATACGATTTTTAGAGTAATTATGACTACACGCCTGTTTTAATACTTGAATTCCAATGACTGTATTTGGGTGTTTTCTGAATAAATGCACGTTATTTATTAATCTTTCAAAATAGGATAAAAATACACACAATATTAGTGAATTGTTAAAATAATAAGACACAAAAAAGGAATAAATAAAAAAAACACACCAGGGACAAATTAAATTATTTCCAGAATAGATTATGTGAAATGCTCACTTTTCGACCGTTATGTCGACCGTTTCTGAGTACGTGTTTGATTGGTCGTAATGTTTCGAGTCTCGCTCTGATTGGTCCGAATTATTAAACTAACTAAAATAATATTTTCAACACGTGTCATTCACGCGCCATGTTATTTTAAGTATAATCTATTTTAACGTTAAAGTATCACAAAAGAAAAAAACGCCTAAAGCTTGAGTAATGTCGAGTTTTAATGTAATATGCGAGAAGATTCATGAGGGTCACAAGCGGTGGCGGGAACGTGGCGGGGTTTGCGTCTCCTGCCTCGTGGAGATAATGGACATGTCCAATGTGTCGGTAAGAACGATTGTATTTGATTTAACATCGAGTAATGAGTACGTTTAACTTTAAAACCTTGTTCTCTCAGGCAGTGCGCAAGCGCGCGGCGCTCATGTCCGTCACGCGCGTGCTCGCTACCGGAAAGCCTCTGTTTGAAGAAGAGGAAGAAGAAGAAGGAATAAAGTTCCTCTCGTCATTAACGAGTAACTTACAGCACTCACGAATAATGCCTAAAGTTAAGCGCTGACCTATAAAACAATCGTTTAATTTCACGGAAGTCCTTTACTCATAGAATAAAAGATCAACATTTACAGAGACATCAAACCATTTAGGTCAGCAGTTAACAAACCTTAACTAAATGTATTGTTTAAATACATATTATTTAAAAATATTAATATATATAATTTTCATTGTTATATGTCAAATTTATTTATAAAGCACGTTTAAAACAACCAGGTGACCAAAGAGTACTAAGAGTTTCCGGCTGCAGACTTTCACTGGCACTCTCCTATACTGGACCAGTCCTGACAGAGAAAATAATTATTGCACTTGAACCTTTTTAAGTCATCAATACCTGTGGTATTGTGGATAATTCTTACCTATTCATTTCTGCCTAGAATAATTCTGTTTTGTGATAGTAGTTCATTTGAAGACCAGTAGATTGAGGTATAACTGGTTAAAACGTGTTATAGAAGAGAAGAGAACGTATGTTTAACATAGAAGTGTAGTTCCCAGAAATAAAGTACCATTAACTTCTGCAAATTGTCTAAAGCAAGCTTTATTTAAGGATAATAGCTGAATCTTATGTCAAAATAATTTTAACTGTAAACAAAAACCAAACTGTGCCATTTAGGATTATTTGTTAGTTCCCCTTTTCTATTATTAATGCGTTTGCGCTAATGACGGACCATATGAGAGAAAAGTCACGTGTCGTGTGTTATCCAGTAGCCCGAGAGTGCCAGTCGTGGCGGATGCGCAGACAGACCCTTCTCCATAAAAGAATTCATGGTGAAGCGTTCGGGCTGCAGTTCATTCTGAAACGTTTAACTATAATCCAGTGAAATGAGAGAGGTGTTGTTCATCTTGACGGTTGTGTGTCAGGAACATTGTTCAGTGCTGGAGACCCTTCGCTCCTGGACCAAACCGTTGAAGGTGAGGCCTCCACTGACTGTAATGAAACATCTCCATGCTGCTGTGTTCTTCCATCACTATTCTTCATGGATCGACTCTCTGTGTTGTGCGTCCACAGTGCTGCTGCAGATGACTCTGGAGGTCCAGAACCAGCAGCTCCTGCTTCACATCCTGGATCAGATCCACTCTCGGGTGAGATCACAAGGGGACGACCTCTCTCACTGAAACACCACGCTGCTGTTCATCAATGAGCAACAAAACTGTTGAAAAAGAGCAAAAGAGCATGAGGAACCTGCACCTCTCTCTCTCAGTGGTCTGCTGGAGCTATGGCCAGCTCTCCGTCGTCGCTGGTGCTTCTGGGGAGGCTTCTGGACGCTCATCCATCTCTGAGTCAGTGCCTGACCACCAGCCACTGTAAGCTGCAGCTCAGGAGTCCAGGCCGCCGGTGCTGGTTTCCGATTGGCTGAGGAGCTGTGTGTGTTTGTGCAGTGTGTGTTCTGGAGAGTGTGTGTTCAGGGCTACTGCTGCCGGACGAGGAGCTGAAGGTTAGCGTGTGCTACGTGCTCTTCCGGGTCTGGAGCTGCGGCGCTGCCGTTCACACGCTTCCTCCGGCTCTGAGACAGCGCATGTGTGTGTTACTGCTGCACACGCTCTCTGGCACACGCAGCACCGCGCTCACCATCAACTGCCTCGGTGAGAGAGAGAGACATGCAAACAGCGCCTCCTTCTGATCCACACAGTCATCATCTCGTGCCCCGCAGGAGTGGTGAAGCAGATGTGCCAGTTCTCTGAGGTGGTGTGTGAGCTCATGATGCCAGTGGAGGAGGAAGACCCTCAGGCCCATCAGCCGCTGCCGCTCCTCCTCAAGAAGGTGTGTGTGTGTGTTTCAGTTTCTTTGGCCTCTCTTAGACTGGGATCTTTGTCAGGGTGTTTCAGTTTCTCTGGCCTCTTACTCGGTATGTCTGCAGCTGCTGCTGAGCGCTCAGGACTCGCTGCAGGTGGTGTCGGTGCGCTGTCTCTGTGCCGTGCTGATTCACGCTCCTCTGCGCTTCTCCTCCTGCTTCATCCAGGCTGATTTACCAGGTGAGGAGCCTGCTCTGCTCGCACGGGTTGTGTCGTGTTCAGTGGAGCTCTCAGATGTGTTCTCCTCTCTCTGGCTAGAGTTCCTGCTGGAGGTGATGAGCAGCAGCTGCAGCGATGTGCTCCTCTGGTCGCTCTTCAGTGCTCTGCTCCTGCTCTCGGAGGACCCGCTCTTCTTCTCGCAGTGCCACGCCGTCTACGGTCAGAGCATCTCTCTAAGCCACCCCACGCGATCGCTCGCTATAGCGATGCTAACTCTCTCCCGCTGACACCGCTGCTGCAGGGATGGAGCCGCTGCTGCGCTGCCTGAAAGAGACTCTGGGGGGAGCGAACGCGGAGGTGCAGCGGCAGGGGCTCAGGCTGCTGTGCTCGCTTCTGGACAGGTCTCAGACACACTCAGCTCCAGGTTCAGACCCGGGGACGCTACTATCTGCTCCTGTGTGCGCAGGCAGCCGGAGGCGGTACGTCTCTTTCCCGTCACCTCCGAGTTCTCTGCGGTCTGTGATGTCATTGTTGTGGGTGTGGCCTCCAACCACCTGAAGGTTTCCATGAACGCGGTCAGAGCCGCCACCGTGCTGCTCAGGTGATGCAAACACACGCGCACATTCGCACGTAGCTCGCTCATCCTGAGGTGTGTCTGCAGGCCGCAGCATCAGCCGACGCCGGTCCAGCTTTCGCAGGTCAGGAGGATCGTGGAGGCCGTGATGAAGACGTGTGCCGAACACTCCCACAGCAGGGTGAGAGAGCGGGAGCTGATCAGGGTCACGTGACCACAGCTGTGTGTTATCCGGTGTGTGTGTGTGCGTGTGTGTGTGTGTGTGTGTGTGTGTGCGTGTGCGCAGGAGAGATGTTCCTCTTCAGATTCTGTGACGGCATCGGTTCTCCTGCAGACGCTCAGCTGCTTCGATGCCGCCTGCAGGTCTCTCTCTCTCTCTCTTTCCACGAAGTTCATAAAGTTTAATACGTTTTGTTCAGCTTAACTTCGTGATTTGTGAGCAGGGAAGTCACTAGGGTTGACAGATAGGGGGGGCTTAGCCCCTGGAGGGCTTCTCGTACATTGCATGCGGTGAAAATAGAATAGAATAGAATTTACTTTATTAATCCCTCTGGGAGAACTTTTTGGGAACTAGTTCTAATGACACTAAATTTCACTCGCGGTAATTGGGAATAGATACTAACATTATGTGTACTTCAAAGATTCGACAGGATATTAGACAGCTAATAAAAGATTTTTCACGATGTTAGCATTTTAGACGACGTTCGCTTTAGCTTCCAACATTAAGGTTGAAATAGACTAGGCTACAATATCGTCCTTCCTTCTCTTACCACAGATAAATAAATGTTCAGATTAAGCAACAATCGCTGCTATCAATGTGCAATCGCTGACCGTGTGTACACCGTGTGTTCACTGCTGCTGCCGCCACACTGTTGTGTTGGTCCAGCTGCTTATGCGGCCGCCTACCACGTCACACTTGACGCATGCTAATGAGGCTTGATGGGAATCATAACGATAATAATTTTGAAAGCGAACTTCAGTTTAACTCGCTTTCTTGCTGGCTCGTGTTCGCTGCATGTATGCACTTATTTAAAATATATTTTAAATATCAAGATAATAATAATAAATAAAATGTCGCCCCAAATTATAGGGGGGGGGGGGGCTTTGGGATATTTTAGGGAGGCTGAAGCCTAACGACGTGTTGGAGTAATGTTGTAGTTTGTGTGGTGTGCAGGAAATAACTCTAGAAGCTTTAAATTCTGGTGTGTGTGTGTGCGTCTGCGTGTGTGCGCGTGCGTGTGTGTGTGCGCAGGCTTGTGGTGGCATGCGTGTGCGAGCCGGCTATGATGGCGGCTGTGTGTTCAGCTGAGGAGACGCAGCAGGCCGTGTGTTTCTTCCTCCTGCGCTGCTGCGACAGCATCTTCCTCCCTGCAGTCACTGTGAGGCGCTGCACTCCCCCTCTTAACTCCTGAAACCAGTGGAGAACAAACTGAATCCTCTCTCTCTCTCTCTCTCTCCTGATTCCTGAGAGCTCTTCTTCTGTGTGCAGGAAGTGTTCGAGCGCTCTCCATCTCCTCCACTCCTGCAGCTCTTCTTCTCCGTCCTCACTCTTCAGTACTCTCTCGCTCCGGATCACATGACCTCCTTCTCCAGGAAGCTTGGTGAGAGACCCGTCACTGTTGGAACCATAGATATTTTATACGTAGACACCTCATGAAACAGCTATCTAAATGTAGATCAAATATTAATAATTAGATACAAAAAATAATGACAATGAATAATATAATATCTATTATAATATAATAATATAATAAAATAATAATAAACATCTGTATTTCTGAAACAAGTGAAGAGATGTTTCAGGTTCAGCCAAGGAAAGAGAGGGTTTAGCGTCTCGTCAGGGGAACGCTATGAACCGATTGGTCCTGTAGCAAGATGGCCGTTATCAGGCATCTATGTATAAGACGTCTATGGTTGGAGCAGGAGTTAGGTTGGAAGCTGTGTCCCAATCCAGGTTCTACAAGCCTTCGGAGGGTGCTTCCTACCCAGCCTTTAAGGCTACGGCTTGGGAGGACCCTCTGAAGGCTGCATGAACTCTTGGTAAACGGGACGCTCTAGCCTCTTCTTCTTCTTCTGTTGTTTTTGACAGTTTGCTTTATGGTGCATTAGCGCCACCAGCTGGATCAGTAGTTCGGATCCTGAAACGTTCTTGTATTATTAATATTTTTGATTTATGTTTTACGTCTGATACATTTTTAAGATCTTATTTTTAAGATTTTATAAGTTCTTTCATTGTTTAATTTATTTTCTAGTGTGTTAGCGTTTATTTTTAGTTGTTCTATTTCTTTTAAAATTATTTTTTTTATGTTGAATACATTGTATTATTAAAACATGCTTTTTGTGTTTTCATTTTGATTGCATTGGTCACATTTCCCTCTGGGATTATTTTTTTATTTCCTGTTGTGTTTTATAAACTCCTTCGTCTGCTTCTGAAAGCACAAACACATCCACCGACACTTCGTTAACATTTACCGTAGTTAGCGGCGTGTGGTAATGTTTAAAATAAAAATACGTTTTACAATTCGCCTCTCACTACCAGCATTTAATGCTTGAATATTCTGTTCTTTTATAAGAAAAAAATAACTTGTTACTTGCATGTAAATACAAATTCAAGTGTGTTTTGTGTTGATTCTAATGAAATAAATAAATAAAGCAAAGCATTGTGGGATATCTGAGACCAGGAGGATGGTCGCGATGCATCCTCAAAATTCAGGGGAAAGTAGGACGCATTTCAAGGCTGCATTTTAAGGACAGGACGAGTTTTGGCGAAATGAGACGGCCTTGACGCAACGTAAGTGGCCTTAAAATGTGCCCTCGGGAGGATGCACACTACTGGAGAAGATCTTTCTCTAGAACGGTTTCCCTCACTCCAACCCGAAGTTCCTGCCAGACACGACGAGTCGATCCGAGTTTTGCTGCCAGTAGCTTTAGAGTCTCTCCATCCAGTCACATGACCCGTGTGTGTGTGTGTTCTCCTCGTTCTAGCCTCGTCTGGGTTCATCAGACTGAGCGTCGAGAGTAAAACTGAGCTGTGCTCCGGGAGCAGGTCTGCACCCCCCCACACCTCTCTCTCTCTCTTTCTCTATCTCTATCTCTCTCTCTCTCTCTCTCTCTCCCTCCCTCTATCTCTCTCTCTCTCTCTCTCTCTGAGTTCAGTATTGGACTCTGACAGGTGTCTCTGCCGCAGGAACCCGAGTCTGAACCGGAGCTGCTGTGAGTTCCTCCTGAAGCTCTGCATGAGTCTGATCTCGCAGGAGCACTCGGATCTGCAGGAGCTGGAAGGTCAGAGGTGGTGACTGGTATCCAGCTCTCTGCTCCTTCTATATCTATAATGTCTATGTGAAAGAGGAAGCACAAGAGCTGCTGAGGAATCGTGGTTCCTGCTCTCCCTCCATCTCTCCATACCTCCCTTTCAGGTGTGCGGCGTGTGTTCCAGGAGGCTCTTCCCTCTCTCTGCTGCTCTGTCTCTGATTGGCTGTCGCTCCTTGCCGGCGGCCCTCACTCCCTCAGAAGCACTCAGTTCTGCCTCCTCTTCCTCACGGACCTCTCGCTGCGACACGGAGACAGGTGAGGCTCCCGGTTGGCCGCCGTAGGGGACCTGATGAACCATGTGAGTGTTTGCAGATGCGTGAGCCAGGCAGCCGTGTTCCCGGTGGTGCTGCGCCTCCTGCAGGGGGTTGAGGATCAGGAGGAGGCTCTTCCTGTGAGCGTTCTGAGTTCAGCTCTGAGTCTGCTGTCCCTCGCTCGACCCACCGGCGCTCAGCTCCCCGCGGTGACCTCTCTCTCTCTCTCTCTCTCTCCTTGTTCTCAGAATGATTCAGTTTTTATCCACAATCATTTTCTCTTGTGACGCGGCACGGTGGCTTCTCTTCCTAGAAGGGTTTGCTCGTTCTCCTCGTGCTCCTCCGGGTTTCCCCCACAATCCCAAAAGCGTGCGTTTCAGTATATGAAGGAGTGATGTTCTTTCGCTCGTAATCAAATAAACGACGCTGTGGATTTCAAACAGATTCGTTTCATTACAAACATGTTTCTAAAGATTTCTCTTTGAAGCTGATGAATAAAAACCTCTCGCCGCTACCTCAGGTGAACCCAGTGCTCCTCAGAGCGCTCTCCTTCTGCCCGGAGCTCCTGTCTCGCTCGCTCTCTCTCCCCGTCCTGAGCTTTCTCTTCCTGTTCCCGGATCTGAGCGAGCGCTTCGGCCCGCGCCTGTTAGCAGCCAGACTCGCTCAGGAGCCGCTAGCATTAGCGGAGCGCCCAGGAGAGGAGGAGGCTCAGACAGAGGGGGAGAAGCTGTTGGAGCTTCTGCAGATGCACCCGTCAGCGCTGAAGGCTGCTCTGGTGAGCTCTCTCTCTCTCCACTTTCACTCACTCTACCTCGCGCTCCCTCTCTCTCTCCTTCAGACTGCACCAACTCGGTTGTCTGTGCTCAGGTTCTGGCGTGTGACTCCTCAAGCTCTCCGTTAGCTATCGATCTGCTGCAGGGCCTCCTCAGATCTTCTAGACTCTCCTTCAGCTTGGAACTCTCAGGAGAAGTCCGCTCGCTGTTGCTCAGTGTGCTGCAGAGAGACACGCCCACCGGTCTGACCATGCTCCCCAGCTGTACCTCGCTCTCCTGATCTCCTATCGTTATCACTGAGGAGGTGCTCTGTGTTTCAGAGGGGCTCGCGGTGCTGCTGGATCTGCTGTCGGTGGTGTCACAGACGGAGAGCCCTGACTTCAAACTCCTCTACCACGGTAAACACACGAGTCACGGGGCGGGAACGCGTCATGTGATCTCTAACGGAGCAATGGCGGCGTGCGTTTGCAGTCAGTAACCTCCTCGGGAAGCTGGGCAGCGGAAACTCTGACCTGCTGCTGTCTGTCTTCAACTTCCTGTACTGCTTCCTGTCTGTGTGCCCGGATCACGCCACGGAGCGAGGTGAAACTCCTCAGCCAATCAGGAATCCAGGTGTCGCACGCTCAGCTAATCATGTGATCGCGGTGTTTGTGCGGGTCAGCGCTGTCGCTGCTGCTGGGGAACCTGAGGCTGATGGAGCTGCTGGAGGAGATGGTGTCATCATCCTCATCCTCATCCTCACTGCGCTCCTCCTCCATGCTCCTGCTCTCGTCCCTCGCTCTCCTGCAGGACACACACTCGGCTCAGGTAAACTCCCCCCTCCTCCTCCTCCCGAATGCGTGTCAGTGTTACACTCCTGCTGCGTGTGCTAGGTTCAGAGGAGCGTCCGGGTGGATCTTCATCAGCTCCTGATACGACTGAGCTTCATCAAGAGACGGACGGAGCCCCTGCTGCTGGGTCAGACTCCCTCTCTCTCTCTCTCTCTCTCTCTCTCTCTCTCTCCCACTGATGCTACGCTTTCATTCGGTGCTAATAAAGGGAGAAAGACTAGAGCGGCCTGAGGTCCAGCGCTCCTCCACTAGCTCTCCTGCTGGAGATAAACTGCCCCCGGAGTTCCACAAGCTTCTGGGAAGGATAACATTTGCTTCTCGTGCGCGTGTTTGTGTTTGCAGTGAGCAGTGTGCGCCTCCTGCAGGTGTGTCTGGAGCTGGAGGAGACGAAGGTGGTTCGTGTGCGCCATCCGCTCCTGGAGACCCACACTCCCCCGCTCTCACACGCACGCATCATCAGCCTGATCACGGCTCTGAGCGCTCTCATCCTCACAGTACTCTCTCTCTTTCTCTCTCATGCTACTGACCTGAGCTCCACCCTCCTCACTGTAACCTCTCTCCTGCAGAAGCAGGAGGTGGTGGTCAGAGCTGCTCTCAGCTGTCTGAACTGTCTGCTGCTCCTCATACAGCGCAGGAGCCCTCACACAGGTCAGAACGACAGCGTCTGCACGATCTCAGTTGGAACAGCTGACTTCTAGGGGACAAGAGATGGTTGCTAGGGTAAAGGAGATAGTCGCTAGGACCAATGATGTGTTGCTAGGGTAGAGGAGATGGTTGCTAGGGTAAAGGAGATAGTCGCTAGGACCAATGATGTGTTGCTAGGGTAGAGGAGATGGTTGCTAGGGTAAAGGAGATAGTCGCTAGGACCAATGATGTGTTGCTAGGGTAGAGGAGATGGTTGCTAGGGTAAAGGAGATAGTCGCTAGGACCAATGATGTGTTGCTAGGGTAGAGGAGATGGTTGCTAGGGTGGAGGTGGGTGTTCTACAGTCTCATACTCTCATTGTTGTGTGGTTGCCGGCAGTGGAGCAGCTGGTGTGTGACCAGCCCTGGCTTCGATTCCTGATCACATCATTACTCTGCAGCAGCGACAGACTGAGAGCAGAAGCCCTGCAGCTGATGACGCTGGTGACCTGACCCCCTCCCTCCCCTTCTTCCCACCCCCACCCCCTCTCTGACCTGCTCTCTGTGTGCAGCTGGTGTCTGTCAGCAGGAGTGTGTCTCCCTGGAGGGAAGAGCTGGAGGCTGTGTGTGACAAGGCAGAGAAACAGGAGGGGTCGCGCCTCACCGATGACTCTCTGAGACGCTTGATCTCACAGGTGTTTGGCTCTCGCTCGAACAGATTCCTCTTCCCTCGAGTGTTCAGTGGAGACTCCTCTCTCTCTCTCTCTCTCTCTCTCTGTGTGTTCAGTGCTGCGCTCTCGCTCCCCCTGAGGATCTCAGGACAAGGCTGGAGGCTCTGCTGAACTCACTCGACTCTCCAGAGCCACACACAGAGAGGATGCACACAGGAGACAGACAGCTTCTGTATCCTTCACCCTGGCAGCCGTCTCTCCCTCTCTCTCTCCCTGTCTGGCGTTTCCTTGACCCGTGCGCTCCTCAGTCGATTGGGACGCGTCTCCGTGTGTCTCTCTGACTTCTCCAGAAACGGCGCGTGACACACATTGATTTCTTCAGCGCTTTTTTGTTTGTTCCGGAAGCAGCTGCTGATTAAAGGCCCGTGTTCAGAAACAGCGTTTGTGTTCAATAACGGAATCGAATCTGAATAAAAGCAGTGTTTGTGTTCAATAACGGAATCGAATCTGAATAAAAGCAGCGTTTGTGGGGTGCTCGTATTCACCCAGGACCGAGATCTGGAGCCGTGCTGCGGAAACCCCTGCAGTGATGAGCAAAGAGTTTGCCCCTGAGCGGCCCAACGCTCCATCCCATGAATGTGAAATGAACCCTGGAGCTGACGAATCTGAAGCCACCGGAGGAGTCACTGAGAGCATTCGTGAGAGCCTTTATTCATGCGTCCGTAGGATTTCTGATTATTTAAAACAGACGGAGAGCCACTGTTCCTCATGTCTACGAACCTTACAGAGAGGCATCTCAGGAATGTCTGAAACCAATAAAAACAACACGTTTATTTCAGATAATAGAGGATAATCAGTCTGTGCTGCTCGTCTGCTCTCAGAAATAAATGAAGTGTCTGGGTTTTCCTCGTAAAAAGTACATGACTCTGCCACGATCTTTAGTGAAGGGCGTTTACTGATGCTGTTGGCCAATAATAATGGTTAAAAACACAGCAGCACTAAGCAAATCATACTCCAGCAATTAAATTATTCAGAAAATAAAGACCCTCCTAAACACAACTTAAAAGTGTTGCTTTGATTATATTAGAATAAAGTTCCTGTAGTAGATGGAACTGTCCGAAAACGGCTTGCAGCCAGCGCTAAAGGTTCCTCGCATCTGCCATAGACAATATTACGTAGATGCCTCGTGAAACTGCCGCCGTTTAGGACAAGTGTCTAGTAGGCTCGAACGGCAGGAAAAACGGCTTACTATGTCGGAGCCAGAGCCTACATACAAGGGGAAGGTGAAATTATTATCAATGACTGAGAGTAAAAACGCTGACGTTGTTACTTTTCAAACTTTCACATTAATCTCTTGGAGATTAGTTTCTCAATGTTCTGTTTTACTTTAGATTTCCTGCATTATATACAAGAAAAACGTTTACCGGTACTTTGTTTTCCCAATCTCCATAGAGAGACAACAGCCTATGCAACCAAACCATACGGTTGTTTTATGGTGCCTTATTCGATTTATTCTTTGTTCATACTTCACTAAGCTTATTGTTCCACATTCTAAATTAGTTTTTTTAATGTCTTTGTCTGTAATTTCTTTAAATTCTAGGGGTTTAAGAGATAATCTAAAGAGAAAAGCTCTATTTTTATTTGCTAGGCAATATAAAACTGACTTTGTTTTCTTTCAAGAAGCTCACTCTGTAAATGATGACAAGAGGTTCTGGAGATCACAGTGGAATAATGATTTATGGTTTGCGTGTGGCACTGAGAGGTCTGCAGGGGTCGCTACGTTAAAAAACAAATTTTCTGGAACCGTTTTGGAAGAATTCTCAGACTCACTTGGTCACTTTCATTGTTTACTTTTGTCTTACAACGATTTAATTATCATTCTGGCTAATGTTTATGGTTACAATGTTAACACGGAGAATGATGAGCTTTTGGAGTCTATGGGAGAAAGAATTGATATCTGGTGTTGCAAATATCCACAGGCCTTTTTACTGATTGGAGGAGATTTTAATATAAGCCCAAATGATTGTGTTGATAGATGGCCACCCAGACAGCAAAACTCTTCTAATTCAACTTTAAAAACATTTATGCTAAAATATAACTTGGTGGACATTTGGAGGGAACTTAACCAAAATATGTTTTCTTATACATGGAGTAACAAAAGTGGTACCAGACAATCCAGAATAGATTATTTTCTAATTTCTGGCAACATATCTAAAGATAATGTAACTGTTGATATTCTTGTTACTCCTTTAACAGATCACAAGGCAGTAAATATAGATATAACATTTTCTGCTCCCACAACTCCTCAGAATTCTTTCTGGAAGATGAACGTTTCACATCTGAGCCATAAACCAGTAATTGAGGAGCTTAAGAGACTTATTTCATTTTACTGGGATCTTGCACAAAGAGAAGGCATTTTTAACAGGCATTGGGAATTTCTAAAGTATGAGGTTGGTAAATATCTAAGATCTTATGGTAGACTTCTGGCTAAAACCAGAAGAGCTGCAGAGGAACAGGTCGTGTCTGAAATTACATCTTTGTCCATGATTCCACCAGACAGGCTCTCACCTGAAGAAAAAATCCAGTTACACGAGTTACAATGTAAACTTGATGACATTTATAAACTAAGAACAGAGGGTGCATTTGTCAGGTCTAGAGTCAAATGGTTGGAACAAGGGGAACAAAATTCAGCATACTTTTTTAACCTCGAAAGACGACGAAGTAAACAAAATAAACTTTACCAACTCAATATTAACGGTAGTGTTATAGATGACCCACAATCTATCTCAACATTTTGTTACAATTTTTATTCTGATCTTTATAAATCTAGATACAATCCAGATTCGACTGCCTCTTTCTTTAATTCTCTCACAAATATAAAAACAATTAATGATTCGGAAAAAGATTGGTGCGATCAAAAGTTAATGCTGAAAGAAGTTGTTGATGTCATCAAACATCTTAAATGCAATAAATCACCTGGCAACGATGGCATCGCAGCAGAATTTTACATACAATTTTCTGACTATCTTGCCCCTTTTCTACTAAACGTGTTCACAGAAAGTATCAAATCTCAAAAACTTCCCTCTAGTTTATCTCAAGGAATAATTTCGCTCATCCCCAAACCGAAAAAAGATTTGCTTATAATTGAAAACTGGCGTCCGATAACTTTATTAAATAATGACTACAAAATCTTGGCTTCGGTACTTTCCAAAAGAATTAAAAGTGCATTAAATTCTGTAATAGATGAAACACAATCTGGATTTCTCAAAAACAGACATATTTCTAATAACATACGGTTAATCCTTGATATTTTGGATTATTCTAATTTGGTCAGTGACGATGGATACTTTCTGTTTTTGGACTTCTACAAAGCATTTGACACTGTAGAACACAATTTTATTTTTCAGTGCCTGGAGCTGTTTGGATTTGGTAACTATTTTTGCAAGGCAATCAAAACTTTATACACAAATGGTAACAGTTCGGTTATGTTAAAACAAGGTGCCACTCATCGTTTTGAATTAATGAGGGGGATTAGGCAAGGGTGCCCCATTTCCCCTTATCTCTTTCTTCTTGCAGCTCAAACTCTTTCCTCACATATCCAGTCAAGTCCTCTAAAGCGAATAACTATTGCAGAGAGAGAGGTGCTCATTAGCCAGCTTGCTGATGACACCACTCTTTTTCTTAAAGACTATAATCAGATTCCTTGTGCATTAGATGTAATCGATTCATTCTCTAAAGCCTCTGGGTTATCTCTAAATATCCGAAAGTGTGAGCTTTTTCCCATCAAAGAATGCAATGTTCCTTTTATTTGCAACATCCCGGTAAAAGAAAAGGTTTGTTATCTTGGTATCTTTGTTGTCAGGGACCCAAAAGAAAGATCTTCCTTTAATTACCAACCCATTATTGAAAAAACACAAACAAGATTTAATCAGTGGTTACAGAGGGATTTGTCACTGAGGGGGAGAGTGCTACTGTCTAAAGCAGAAGGTCTTTCTAGATTAATATATACAGCCCAATCAATTTCTTTAGATAATAAATTAGGCAAAAAAATTTACCAAATGATTTTTAAATTTTTATGGAGACGTTCAATACATTACATCAGAAAGTCTGTTATAATGAATACTTATGAAAAAGGTGGTCTTAACTTTTTAGATTTTAGTACTCTGAGCTGTACTCTCAAAATAAATTGGCTAAAACAGTGCAGAAAGAATCCTTCCTCCATCTGGAACTTTATTCCCAATTATGTATTTTCTCAACTTGGAGGCCTTGAGTTTCTGCTTACATGTAGCTATAAAGTTGAAAAACTTCCAGTCAAACTTTCCTCTTTCCACAAAGAAGTTCTGTTGGCTTGGTCATTAATTTACAAGCATAATTTTTCACCACATTCATCCTTTATCTGGAACAACTCAAGCATTCTATACAAGAATAAATCCATTTTCATCCAGAATTAGTTTGACAAAGACATCAAGTTGATTAGCCAGTTAATCAATCCTCAAGGACATTTACTCTCATATAATGAGTTTTTAGACAGCTTTGAGTTTCCGGTTCCGCCTCAAGAATTCGCTATTGTAATGGGAGCCATTCCTCCTGCTCTCGTTCATTTACTGAGGCACTCCCCTGTTGTAATGCCTATTTCTATCAATGTGAATGATACTTTTGTTGGTAATTCATGCTTTGCATCTCCCTCCAAAAATAATAATCGTACTATCCGTGCATTGTTCCAGCAGAACATAATATCTCTACCTGCTGTAACTGCTTACTGGAGCAATACTGGAAATAATATTTGCTGGAAAAAAGTTTGGATTCTGCCATCATTATACTTTTTAACAAATAAAGTTAAGGAAGTCACTTTTAAAATCATTCACAGGATATATCCTGCTCGTTTCTACTTAAAAAAGTTTAAAAATGACATCCCTACTATTTGTTCTTTTTGTGACCATCCCTGTGAAACTGTTGTCCACCTCTTCTGGAGCTGCCACATTACCAAGTTTTTTTGGAGAAAATTTGTGAATTTTATTCAAAGCAACATTCATGAGAGATTTACTCTATGTTGGAAGGAGTGCGTATTAGGCTTCTACGACTATGACAAATCCCAAAGTAAAATATTTCATATTATTAATCTTCTCATTATACTTGCAAAATTTCATATTCACAAATCAAAATTTTCTAACTCAGAACCTCTCTTTTCTATCTTTCTCTGTGAGCTTCGTCAACATATATCTGCAATGAAACTAAGTAAAAACAAGAAAGCCATCAGAACTTTATCAATATGTAAATATTTCTCTGTATTCGATGCCTCTTAACTGTGTGATCTGTGTATAGATAATATTGTAATATGCCCCTTATGCCTTTTTATTTTGATCCTTTTATTTTTCTTTATTTTTTTGGTTATTTAATATACAATCATTTGTACATGTTCAATTGTAATACTCGTTTTAATATATGTGTCATTGTATCTATTAATATATGTATCTTTGTATGTATATTTAAGCAATAAAAAAAAAAAAAAAAAAAAAAGGACAAGTGTCTAGCTGCGCCGGTCTCATTATTAGTCAACGGAGTGACGTTTGTGATGTAGCTTTAATTATTTTATTCAAAATAATTAAATTGCTTAAGTCAAATAACCACGTGCATTTCCTATACGTACAAGATTCAAAAGCTTGATAGTAATTTGACTAGACTGGAACAACCAATAATGTAATTACTAAATTATAAATAACATGTCCTACTTAGCACAGTTACACACACACAACAATAAAGGAACAAATGCTACTTTCCTCATCTCACTGATGTCTAACTTGCAAAATAATGTTGTTTTTTTTTGTTTTGTTTTCAAAACCAAGATCTTCCATCCCCGTCCCAGTATGGCGCCCGTATTGTGGCAAGCCGCTATCGGACATCTATAAAAACATATCTATGGCATTTGCAGCGCAGGTCCCTCTGTGAAAGCGTTCCGGGCGGAAACTTGTGAGTGGCGGGAGCTCGCCCGGTATGTAAATGAGCTGCTCGAATAAAGCCTGTCAGTCAACCGGAACCGGGGATTAATAACGCGTTCACCGGTGTTCGAGAGCGTCATAAACACAGAGTTCCGATGCGGAGGATGCTGAAGGATAACTGGGATCCCGTCTGTCCACCCGGAGCTAGGGTCGCGGTGGGAGCGAGACCGACCTTCTCCCGGTCATCACGTGAGTGTGGCTTCATTCAGCCCGAGCTAGCTTTAGGTGCGTTCGAGCCCATGCTGCGCTGCGCAGCCCGATCGTCGAGATTAGCCGAAAGTAGCCGGGGAGGAGCTGAAAACGGAGCCGTCAAGTCGGACACGTTTGAGATCTCGTTGCTTCCTGAAACATGACGTTTGCTTACTTTGTCGCAGATGAACTGGATTACATTTAATGTACCACATTAAAACCACATTACATTAAATTACTGACATTTTAGTTATTCCATAAAAAAATATTACTCAAATATGCAGCTGAATACTATAGTTGGTCTGTATGAAAAAAGGACAATAATAAACTTATGCACAAATCCAATAAAAATAATTTAAGGGAAAAAAAATGTACTGCAGTCAAAAGATCGTAAACTATTTACGAAATGGTATGCAAATTGATTTTTTATGCAATTGTATGGCTTGAAGCACGAAACACACGTGATCATCGTCATGTGGTGAATGTGGCCAATCATGAGAAGCTGTGACGTCATCATATCCTGGCGCAGTCGCTCCTAAAACGCTGCTCTGGCTAAGCAAGCCGGCTGTTATCGAAACGCTCTCGCGTTACTTTGATGCCACACGTGAACGTCACGTGACGTCAGCGCCGGTTCAAGTCGGACAGAATTTCTAACCGGCATGCACTACTTCAAGTCAGCCGCCGATCGGTCTGCGCAGCGCCGCATGAAGTCGAACGCACCTTTTGATTACCGACTTGGTATCAGTGACGTCCGTATGAAAAACACCGGAACCACCGGCAGCGAGTCCGAGAGAAGGTTCCGCAGAGGAACCGGACACCAACTCTTTCAACCATTTCTTTGTTGTTTCCTGATTGTTGCCCAGCGATTGTTGCCCTGGGACCTGTCCAGGGTGTACCCCCCCCCCCTTTCGCTGGAGATAGGCACCGGCAAAAAGGGAATAAACGGGTTGGAAACTGAATGAATGATTGTTTCCTGATTGGGCGAATGTCCGTTTGGTCAAACTGTTTCATCGGTGATTTATTTTTTTATTTAAGTTTTTAAATTTTTTAAATAAGTTTTTAAGGGTTTTAATTAATAATAAAAAAAAACAATAATACAAAGTTCCTTACTGTTTTATCTGTCTAATTGTCTTTTTATACATTTTATACCTTCATACTTATATCAAAAGTTTTAATTATTTAAATATAGTTTAATATTAAAATGACTGTAATATTGTTGGAAATGAAATCAATCATGCGTTTCTGTCTCTCTCTCTAGTGGCAATGGGTGTGTGCTACCTGCTGCTGCTGGCTCCCGGCTCCGGTGCGGATCCGGCCCGGACTGACCCCAACCTGGAGATCTGTATCCTTTTGATCACATGAGAGAAAGAGAGAGAGAGAGAGAGTTTGAAAGAGCAAGGGTTGTCCTGAGCCTCTCTCAGATAAGCGTCTGTTCGAGAGCAAGAGGAAGGATCATCTGAACGCTCTGAAGAACCTCGTGGACCTCAACGATGTGAACCAGCAGCACAAGATCATCAACATCATGCTCAAGGGGCTCTTCAAGGTCTGAGAGAGAGAGAGATGTTCATCCCTCTGTCTGCTGTGTTCTCTATCTCTCTCTCTCTCTCTTCAGGTGCTGCAGGACTCGCGGTCAGTTCTCATCGCTGCAAACCTGCAGCCCAGCGACCCGTTCCCTCTCGACGACAACCTCAAAGAAGGTTTGGCCAGTAAAACTGAAACCCTGAGACGTGGTCAGAGATGGTTTGTGTGTTTATTACCGTCTCTCCCTCTCTCTCCAGCGTTCTCTCACGTGATGGAGAACACGGCGTTCTTCTCTGACGTCGTTCTGCGTTTCCCTCGGATTGTGAGGCATTACTTCGACAGCAACGAGGAGTGGAACGAGGCGCTGCTCTGGAGCCTGAAGTTCTGCAACCAGACGAGTGTGTTCAGAGGGGAGCACACGCACACACTTGTGCTGGTCAGTCTCGCGCCTCCTCCATGTTTACGGTTCTCCCGCGGCAGGAGACGATGATCATGTGATGGTGTGTTGCAGATGTCTCAGGAGCTGGGGCTCATGGACAAGGCTCCGGACTTTATCAATCCGTACCGGACGGAGCGCGAGGACGTGAGGAGCTCGTCTCTGATTGGCTATTCCCCAGCGGCCTGATGTGTGTCTCAGAGACTGTGTTTGTGCTCCTCAGCTGCTGCAGTCCGCTGAAGCCTTCCAGAAGATCCTGCGCGAGGAGGAGAAGAGGAGACGGAAGGAGGAGAAGAGGAAAGAGATGCGGAAAGGACCTCGAATCTCTCGCTCGCGCAACGAGTTATGAACGACAGGCAGAACGAACAGCCGCGAGGAGCGGGTGTTCCTGTTCACAGTGCTCCACCCCGCTGACCAGAAACCTGCAGCAGAGGCGCTCTGGGACCGGCGAGGAGTCTCCAGGAGTGGGATTCAGGACATGATGTGGGAGGAGCAATAGTGGGTGGAGCGTGGTCAGCTGAATGGAGGAGGGAGGGGCATCAGGTTTGGGTTGGAGGGGTTAAACATGCGAGGGAGCAGTCGGTGATGGGGTGGGATCAGTGTGCTGGTGGAGGAGCAAGGGAGAGGAGGAGCTGGTGGTACCTGTGGAGAGAGAGAGCTGGGGTTCGGACCTCGGTGTAATGGAGCGAGTTTCTGACTCCCCTCTCACTCCTCCTCATAGACTGTGCAGTCGTGTCCCTTCAGAGCCGATGGCGGAGTTATCGAGGTTCTCCTGCCGTCCGCTGGTGTCAGGGGATAGTGTTGCTGCTGAATAAAGATTAAAAAAAAAAAAAAGTTGTGTTTGTTTCACTTTTCCTGAGCGCTGGATGCTGCTCGAGGGTTCGGGGTTCTGAGGCACAGGAGACTCCTACCTCTCGCACCGATGGCATGTGGCAAAAGCGCAGAGGAGGTGGGAAAATGAAATGAAAGGAAAGGAGTGAGCCCTTAAAGAAATCTCTTCTGCGGACTAAGATTAAAGTATTTTCTGAGTACTTTTCTTCCATCTGCCTTTAATAACTACTTTATTATTATTTTAAAAGTTTTACCACAGTGAGGAACTCCTCTCCCGTCCAATCAAATTTCATATAAACTCATGAGATCTAGTGATTGGAACTGATCCGATACGACCAGGAGAAATAGAATTTATTTTCTTTTATCGCTTCAGTTGCCAGGAAAAGAGTGAAATGTTTAATTCTGTAGAAATTTGACTCTTGCTCTTTTTGTTTTGCGCTCCCTATCACTCTCTTGTTCAGAAACTCTTCAGTGTTTCTCTACGCATAAGAAGTCAAAAGAACCGATGGCGGAACTCCAGCGGATGTCCGGTAGGTGGTGCCACACTACATGGTTACTTTGCGCATGCGCAGAACGAGCTCCTCTGAGCAGAAAGTAAACAGCGAAAGCTCGAGCTTCGTCATGACGGAAAACTCCGCTTCAGGTGGCAAAATATTACGCTTTCTACACTTTTGTCTTCATGATTTTTTTTTATTTTTCTTCAGTAGGTTTGTGAACACAAATAGATTATGTTTGTTTCGTTCAAACTATTCAAGTTCAGCTTTTGTTTTGTTAGTTTTTTTGTTCTGTTCATGAATATTATAACGGTGTTTATAAACATTTACATTTATATATTTAGCAGACGCTTTTATCCAAAGCGACTTAAAGTTCGGGAGTAAACAGAAGCAGATTAATAATAAGATGTGCGCAAAGAAGAGGTTCAAGCTGATATACTGAATAAATGTTGTGCTTCTGAAGTTTTTTTATTGATTTATTTATTAGTTAAGTTAGTAAGTGCTCTCGAAGAATGAGACACCGCTTTCCAGATTGGGACAGCAAGGGAACTCCACCAGGCAGGAACTGAGAAGGAGAAAGTTCCGGTGAGAGATTATTTGCCGCTCTGTGAAGGCATCTAGAGGGACGTAGGACTGCGGAAGTTTGTGACGGTCGTGTATAGAAGCATCAGTGATATGAACTTGATACAAGCCTCAACGGAGCTGGAGAGTTCTGGATCATGTGATGGCGGCTGACTGCACAGGAAGGAAGTCTTGATTTGACCAGTGCTTGGACTAGAAGTTGAGTGGAATGTTCTGTGAGGAGAGATTGTCGAGACTCTAGTTGTATGGTGAAGTGGTGCTGGACCGCTAGAGATAACCATCAGTTCAGTCTTTGCCACGTTGAGCTGTAGGCGATGGTCTTAAATATTGTAATTAATGTTCTCACTGAATTTAAGATTTCTACCATTCATAATCTTTTGTTAAATGTGCAGAATTGAAGGGCTGGATTCGGTTAAACTCTGTGCTTCTTCTGAATTCTGCTTCTAGATGGAGATGGTGCCTTTGGGTCTGAGGAGGAGGCTGAGCTCAAACTCGTTCTGATTGGTCGAACAGGCTCAGGAAAGAGCGCCACAGGAAACACTATATTAGGACGACGTCACTTCCTGTCAGCTCTGTGTTTGGGCTCAGTGACTCGAGTGTGTGAATGCGGTGGTGCAGAACTTCCCGCTGGCTCCGAGGGGTTGAAGAGGAGGGTTCTGGTTGTGGACATGCCCGGATTCGGAGACACGAGACTCGATGCGGCAGAAGTCCGTGCTGAAATCGCCAAGTGTGTGGCACTAACAGCTCCTGGCCCTCATGCTTTCCTTCTGGTGCGTTTGCATTTTTCCTGTAGTAAACACTGAGATTTGAAGGCCGTCACCGCAGAGGTGGAGGTTCAGGCATCTTCAGGATCTTTGAATTACTCATGTTCGAATCCCTGCAGGTGACTCCTCTGGGCAGATACACAGCAGATGAAGACGCCGTGGTGATGGAAATGACTCGAGTGTTTGGCGAGGAGGTGTTTGGCCACACGCTCGTGCTGTTCACTCGTGGAGATGATCTGGAGGAGGACCGCAGCCTGGACAGTGTTCTGTATGACCGCTCGACACCGGAGTCACTCCAGATGCTTTTGCGCCGCTGCAACGGACGATTTTGTATTTTTAACAATAGGGCGATGGGAAACCGCTCCCAGGTTAGCACTCTGCTGGAGATGGTGCAAAGGTTGGTGGAGAATCTGGGTTGCTACACCAATAGCCTATTCACACAGGCGGAATTAGCCATACGCGATGAGCAGCAAAGACGGATGAGCCTCGGCGAGCGTGTGAATCGCTGGCGGAGTCGTAGAGGAGGCACTATGGCTGTTAGCAGGAGGCAGGTGCTACGCTCTGCAGTAAACCGCATTCGAAGTGAAGCTGCTCTCTCTGAGAAGGTTCTGGAGCGCATCAAGGTGTTGGTTGCGGCGGGGGCAACAGGAATGGCAGTTGGGGCAATGTTTGGGGCAGCAGCTCCACTGGCGATGGCAGCGGGGGCTTCGGTTATGGCCGGTGGATCCGTGGGGTTAGCAGGTGTCTCTGCAGTGGGCAGTGCACTAGTCATTGCTGCGACTGGAAAGACAGCGGTTGCTTTGGGAGCGGCAACGGGTGGAGTGTTGGGAGGGTCTGTTGGAGTTTTGGTCGGCGCTGAAGCTCCAGGGCCAAAGCAGGCTGCTCTAGAGGCAATGCAGCAGGTGGGAGGGATGGGCGTGGCTGTGTTGGGTGTGGCTGCAGGAGTGGGCGGTACCATTGGAGCAGGATCAGCAGTTGCAGCTTTGATTGAAGGAGGAGCAATGAATGTAGGTGAATCTGTAGCTAATGCAGTGGTCACTGGAGGTGCGGCTGCAAGAGTGGGCGGAGCCGCAGAAACAGTAAGCATTGGTAATAGAGTGAGGGGCGTGGCCTCAGGTGTTTGTGGAGCTATGGAAACCATGAACTCGTTGACCAACGGAGGCAGCGTTGAAGGTGCTTCAATGATGGGAGTGGCTTCACGAGTGGGCGGAGTTGTGGAAACCACAGGTGTAGCTGCTGGTGGGAGTGTTGCTAGCCTTGGAACGACGGCACGCATTCTGAGCGCTGTTGCAGAGGCGGGAAGAGCAACAGCAGGAATCGTGCTCACCGGAGGATTGGTGATCCGAGTGGTGAGGGAGAGGGTTCGGTCCGGCTCTGGGGGCGGGGCTTCTGATAACAGCTTCACTGAGCGAAACTCCATCAAGATCAACTGGAACAGATGAAACCTCTGAACTAATCTTTACTGATGCCAATCTTCTACCGGACGGCAGCTTTGACAAACTCGACGCTGTTTGATGCCGTAACTATTTAACTTTTAACCATCGATATAAACGAGAGACAGCTCACCGAACAGATCTGTGGAAGAATGTTGGAAAGCAGTTGCCTTACAGCTCCAGAGAGAGATACAGCCAGCGTCACCAGCTCTCAGCCTAATGTTGAATAAAACGAGTATTTTATATTGTTTACGTGTCATTACTGTTTGAAAGATGATGGTTTGTGATGAAAGTTTATTTTCTGTTTGAACTGCACCTTTCATAGTAAACACGGCGGTGACTAAAGTGAATCACACAGACCTCGTCACCAGCTGAACCCCAGAACCCGTTTATTCCCTCCGTTTCTTACGGGGACTCTCTGTCGTTCAGAACGTCTCGCTCTGAGCTCATGGTTCCATGCGATGGATGAATATCTCAGATGCAGTCTGGGCGGAATGTAAATGAAAAATACAATACTACAACGTTAATGAATATTGATTGATCACAATGGGATGCGGTGTAAAAATTTATATTTTATTTAAAAAAAAAACAATATTATAGTTTATTTATTTAATTACACAAAGCCCTTAAGTTTCCCATGATTATTTGCTCTTTATGACGTTATGGTAAAGAATCTGAGGTGACCATATTCTGATTTCCAGACAGAGACACAAATTCAGACAGGCTTCTCTGAGGTTGGTGAGCATTCTTTATTATACTTCAATGGTGCAAAATTAACTTCCGTAATAAAATTAAATCTGTAAACATTTTCACATAAATAATTATGTTGTAAAAGAGAAGGGTGCTGTTAGAACATCCAGCTTCAACAATATAATTAATGTACTAAGATACATATTGTGTGCAGGGCACTATTTATTAGGGTTAGCAAGTAAAATTGACTTTGAAAGCACTTAATAACTTAAAATAAAAATAAAAAACGCAGAAGTTATATTGTGTATCAGCGTGTTCTATGCGCATGACTCATAATAAATCCGAACTTGTAATTAATTACTTTTATTATTCTCTATCCTTAACTTATGGCAAAATGTTCTCGTGGCGCCTCATGTTTGGACTGTCCTCAATGAAATAAACTTTGGAGACACGCTTCGCCTCAAAGCGAAGAGGAGGAATGGGATTATATAAAAACAAATCTCTTGCATATTCATGTTCTTCCCAAAATTTCCATGGCTACTCGTTAAATATTCATAATGCGTGGGCTACTTTCGTATGGAATAGAAGAAGCTTCGCGTAGAAGGCGGGATAAATGCTAATGAGTTTGGCGCCTTCTGTCCAGACGCGCCATCAGGCCACGCCAGAGCGGGCGAGCTGATTGGACGAAGCCACCTGATCTTACGACGGAACTCTAACCAATCGGAGAAGCGCGAGGGTGTTTGTGAATGACGTCAGAGCTGGGGCGCAAGATGGCCGCAGTTGGTCAGTAAACGCTCGCAACCGGGCGAAACTGTTTGATACTGAGGGAAATAAATAGAATTAACGAGAGAACGTGACTTACACTTGCGGATATGGACGCCACAGAGTTTATGGAGACGATGGATCCCAGTTTATCGGAACTGGGAGACGAGTTCACGCTGGGAGACATCGACGGTGAGTCTGAGGAAGGGGATGCTGACCATCCTTTAAACCGTCTCCTGCTTCCGCCGTTATAATATTATCACTACAGGCCCCGCTGTTATCAGTGTGAGGCATCTCTGGAGAGCCTTCCTTGTGTTCATCCGCTCTCTGAGCTTTCACAGCGTCTCTCAGTGTTGCTGATGCCATGAACCACGAAGAGCATGCCCTGACCTTGTTCTGTGTTCAGAGGTCAAAGGTCAGGGTCACTTCTGTTGGCACCCAGGTTAATGATCGAGGGCTTTCGAGCACTTTTTACAGAACCCTGCCGAAACCAGTGCACCCGGGGTTCTCTCAGCTGAAGATCCAATGTTCTTTTCCTGTCTGTGTGCCCCTCAGAGATGCTGCAGTTTGTCAGCAATCAGGTGGATTTCCCAGATCTCTTTGAGGATCAGATGGGAGGTGGAGCTTCAGCACCTTCTAGGCCCCTCCCACAGCCTGCCCCCAACAGCATCTTAACCCCGCCGCACACACCTGTGCAGATGCACACGCCGGCTCCGACACACATTCCTGCGGCGACGCGGACTCAGCCAGTGCTTCAACCACGCCCCCCTCCCATCACACAGGTGAGTCTGGACACGCCTTCTTCCTTGTGCCTTTCATTATCACCACGCCCTGAAGTTTCTCTACAGCCATCGTTCATTGTCACTAAGATTATTTGCTTGGCCACACCCCAAATGTTCTAATCCCTGTTGAACTCAAAGCGACTCTATGGATATGAATCCCCCACTCCGACAAGACACACCCTCCCTCTCTGACCTCATCACTTTACTCGACCGCACCCCCCCATTCCTATCCCGCTGCCTCTCACACAGGTTTAGACTAACCCTGGAGTTTTCTAGTCTGGATCCTGCTCTCGCCTGATTGGCTGATGCTGGTGATGTTTGTTTTCAGGTTCAGACGTTCCCGATGCAGACGCTGGCGGTGCAGACTCAGCCGCAGACGGTGATGATCACCCCGAACACCTCGCCACGCTTCATCCAAAACCAGAGCTTCCAGGGTAACACAGCCCCACGCCGACCAAACCGAATCAGACTGAGTGATTCATCTGCGGCTGAATCAGATTGAACTGAATCACACGGGTGAATAAAGCTAAACTTTTTGATGTTTGTTGCAGTGCTGCAGCCTCAGATGCAGAGCATCATGGCGTCCTCACCGATGGCGATTCAGCACCAGCGACTTTTGACTCCAGCGGTGCAGACGCTCTCCACTGCGCCCACGGTATGGCACTTCTCTCTCTCTCTCATTCTCAGCTCGACCAGCAGGTAACGCTGTGTTCTGATTGGACGTCAGGTGCTGGTACATCCCCCTCAGATCCTGAAGACGGACTCCCTGGTTCTGACTGGGACTCCCACGGTTCTGTCCACGGTTCAGAATCCAAGCGGAATCACCACATTGACCGCGCCCATCCAGACCACTGCCCTGCAGGTCCCGGTACGTCACCACGGTGCAACACATGCATTAAAAGAGCTGACCGTTCCAGTCGACCAATCAGATTACAGCAACGTTCATCAATCCACCAATACAGCGGATCGATTTATTATCTTCATCAAGTAACGTTATCGTTTAAAATGTTTAGCATTTCCTGTTTTCACAGACACTGATGAGCAGTAACATCCTGACCACCGTTCCCGTGGTGATGGGGGGTGGAGACAAGCTCCCAATCAAGCAGCTGCCCTCTGGCCCCACCCACGGTGTAGTCAGAACAGCGCTTGATCCTGGTGTGGGAGGGGCTATAGGGCCTGGAGGAGTGGTGAAAGAGGGCGAACGAAGAACGACGCACAACATAATCGAGAAACGCTACCGGTCGTCCATCAACGATAAAATCTTGGAGCTGCGAGACCTGGTGCTGGGCAACGACGCCAAGGTGAGTGCCGCAGAAACTGAAACGCTCTACAGGACCTGGTTGAACACACCGTAAGCTCCTCCCGCCGCTCTGACTCTGGTTTGTGTTGCGCTGGTCAGATGCACAAATCTGGAGTCCTGCGGAAAGCCATCGACTACATCAAGTACCTGCAGCAGGTGAACCACAAGCTGCGGCAGGAGAACCTGGTGCTCAAGATGGCCAATCAGAAGAACAGTAAGAGTCACATGACCCCGCAGGGACACTTGTGCTCCCTGTTACAGCCAGGAGCTAATGCTAGTCCTGCGTCTCCATCTGCTGGAGTCACTGTGCAGAGTGTTTCTCTCTCTCTCTCCGTAGAGGCAGGGTGCTCCTCAGCTGACCTGGAGCTGAAGCCGGAGCTGTGTTTCGTGTCTCCTCCTCCGTCGGACTCGGACTCACAGCTCTCTCCCTTTTGCCTGGACTCGGAGCCCGGGAGCCCCAGCACGCCGCAGGAGCAGGTACAGGCAGAAAAACTTACAGGAGCGGCTCATTTAGTCGTCATCAGATGAAACCGGTTCTCCTCTGCCTCAGGTGAAGAGCGAGCCGGACTCCCCCTCCTCATCCTCATCCTCATCTTCCTCGGTGGGCGTGATGGATCATTCTCGTCTCCTCCTCTGCACACTCACCTTCCTCGTTCTCTCGCTCAACCCTCTTCCGTCTCTTCTGGCCGAGGGTCATAGGAAGTATGCCGCTGAGCATCATGGGACGTCTCGCTCGCTCTTTTCTCTCGCCTCACACACTCAGAGCTGGGGTGAGTGGAGATTTCAGTCTGAACCTCACAGTTTCGGGCCCCATTACATCCCATGTTTCTATTGGTTGCTGCTTTAGGGGCGTGGCTGTGGTGCGTGTTGCCATGGTTGCTGGTGTGGGTTCTGAGCGGAGGAGGTGTGGTCTGGGGGTGCATCCGAGTGCTGCATCTATGGGAACCGGTGACGCCCCTTCACTCGCCCAGATCCGTGCGTTTCTGGAGAGAGAGGAAACAGGCCGACGCCCTTCTCTTCAGGGTGAGCTCTCTCTCTCTCTCATCCTCACTCGTCCGCCTTCTCGCTCACTCTGGGGCTCTGTGTCTGTGCAGGGAGATCACGCCGGCGCCGCACTTCGCCTACAGACCTGTCTGAGCGTGCTATCGCGGGTGCTGCCCTCCTCCTTTCTGGAGGTCATGTGCTCGCTCAGCTGGAATCTGATTCGCTATTGCTTGATAAGCTCCGCCCCCATCTCCCGTCTGATTGGTGGGCAGCAGGAAGTGGAGTCGCAGACGAGTGCTCGGGACGCAGCGCAGGTGTATCACGCCCTCAGCCAGCTGCAGCTCACCGGTGAGTTGTGTCTGAAGCGCCGGGCCGGCTGCGGAGCGGCAGCGATTGACTCCCTGTGTTCTCCTCAGGGAAGCTGGAGCGCTCGTCGCTCTGGGGCGTCTGCATGTCTCTAAGCGCGGTCAATCTGAGCGAGAGTGCCCCGAGCAAGATGGCCGTCACTCAGCAGGTGCAGGTTTACGTGACGGCAGCCATGAGCGCACGAGCGGCGCTGGGGAAGCACTTGAGTTTCCTGCCGGTGAGTGAACCTCCTTTAGCGCTCCGGTGAAGCTACGGCCCACCGCTGCAGTGTTCCGGTTTCCTCGGCCAACCCGTCCAGCTTTTGTGTCTCAGGGTTATCTGCTGAGCCGAGCCGAGGCCCTGAGCGGTCAAACGAACGCAAAGCCCCTCCCAGATGCTCTTCGCTGGATCTTCACCCCTTTGGGCCGTCAGTTCTTCCTGAGCTGTGATTGGTCGGTGAGGTCAGAGACCCCGGAGGACGAGCGGATCTTTACGGCGCTCAGAGAACAAGGTAAGGGCGGAGGGACGAGGGGATGGAGGAATGACGAGGGTGCAGCTCTCACATGTGTTTGTGTGGCTAGCGGACCCCTTGGCGCAGCTGCACCGCTGCTTCTGTGAGAGGCTGCTGGAGCGCGCCGTGCACACGCTGATCCAGCCGCCGAGCAGAGAGGATGCTGGGTAATGCAGAGTTACTGCTGCGCTCCGGGAATCCATTCTCCTCTGACATTTACCCTTTCTGTGCAGAGAGTTCAGCGGCGTCCTGGAGTATCTGCAGCTGCTGCACGGCTGCACCGAAGACTCCAGCCCCTGCCACGCCCCATTCCCTGCCGCAGCCAATAACAGCGCAGCTACAGGTGCCTCGTTTGCATTCCTTCCATCAATCCGAGAGAGAGAAACGTAAAATGACGCAGAATTGTGCTGTGTGCAGTGCGTGACCCTGTGTGCCGCTGGTGGGCGTCGGTGCTGACGGCGGCTGTTCATTGGCTGAGAGGAGATGATGCGGCTGTGATGACGCAGCTGAAGGAGGCGGAGCGGATGCCCCGAGCGCTGCACACCCTCGAGTAAGTTCCATTGCCTGAAATTGATTTATGCTAAAGTTAAGTTCAGGTTTAAGATTCTGAATTTAAGTTTCAAAAATTTATTTTTACATTTGGAAACTTGTTTTTGAACGTTTTTGTAGTTTGGATCCGAATTGTGTGAAAATTCAAAAACAGAAAAACACGAGGTTTGGAACGTTTAGAGTTGATCTAAATGAAAACTTGATTATAGCTAAAGGTCCGGTGTAGAAATGTGAATCAAAAATAGAATTTGAACGGTTGGATTTGGGTTGGAGCAGCTCAGGGTTAGTGGAGCGTCATGTTAAGAGTGAAATTAAACGTCTATTTTTGAGATCAGATTGCGTTTCTGTAATTATGTTTGTTGTGTGTGGCGCAGCGCTGCGCTCCCGCGGGCCGTGCTGGCGCTGTGCAAAGCTGTGCAGACCAGCGTCAGTGTGCCGCCGGGCGACGGAGCGGCCCTCGCTCACTGCCAGAGAGCCAGCGCTCACCTGAGCTCCAGCATCTGCCAGCCACACGCGCGCTCGTGGCTCCACAAGGTACCCCCCCCCCCTGCATGAGTGGAACTAGTCTTGAGCTAATCAATGCTAGTCAGCAGTCTCAGTGATCAACGTCCAATAGGCTTTCTGTCATCTCTCTCAGGGGGTGGAGCTTCTGGTGTGTGACCTGCTGCTTACCCTCAGAACCAGCCTATGGCAGCGTGGAGGAGGAGCTAATGGAGAGCCAAGCCCTGCCCACAGATATCAGCTGGCTGGGTTCCAGAGTGACCTGAGTTCTTTGAGGAGACTGGGACACGCTCACAGCCAGGCCCAGCACAAGGTCAGGGAGGGGGTGTTGGTGTGTGTGTGTGTGTGTGTGTGTGTGTGTGTGTGTGTGTGTGCGCGCGTCTTGTCTCACATGAGCCTGCGCCTCCAGCTCTTCCTCCATGAGACGACGGTGAGACTGATGGCGGGAGCGAGTCCGACACGAACGCACCAGCTGCTGCGACACCGAACGCATAACTACACCTCCACAGGTTTGTTTGATTCTGCTCAAATGATTCAGTTCAGTTTAGTGATTCACTTTATTGATTCGGTTCATTTGATTCACTTTGATGGAGTTCGTGGTGCTTGTGTGTTGTCTGCTGCAGACGGTGAGTGTGTGTCTGGTGAGCGTGAACGGGCCCATGCCATCCTGTTAGCATGCCGCCACCTGCCGTTAGCACTGCTAGCGTCGCCAGGTAACCGAGCGAGAATGCTAGCGGAGGCGAAGCGTACGCTGGAGCGTAATGGGGAGCGACGCTCTCTGCAAGACTGTCAGCAGATCCTAATGCGGCTGAGCGGAACCGCCTCCTAAACATGGCGCCAGATTCACATTCGCCCTAGCGCTGTGCTAACTGTTAGCATTACTTGCACAGGAGTTACTCTCGGAGCTGATGCAGTTCTGCATAAGGCCTGCGTCTCAATATGAAGATTTCTTCTCTTCAGACACTCAGCTGGAATACGGACCTTAACTCAGAGATTAGTTTTTCAAAATTAATGTAAAACTTTCCATTTAAGCTGTATATAAATATTGCAGATGGGAGTTAAACTTCAGATAACATGAATCTTGATTTCTGAGTAGTTTAAAACTCCCTAGTTCAGAAGAAATATTAAAAGTAATAACATTTGAGTGCTCACCGATGTTAAACTCATCGATGTGAGATGTACATTTTACCAACGAGTTTCTGCAGCCTGCCGCTCTAACGGGCTTTTATTTTGTACAGAACTGTGTGTGTTGCATAGCGCCAGAGAGAGACGGGCTGTTTTCTATATTATCGTCTGTAGCTCACGTGTGGAATTACGTCTTTGTTTTGCTACAAAGATTTCACTGTTTTATGTTTAAAAGAAGACTTTTATTTTGCTACTTGTACTTTTATTTGAAGACGACATTGTATAAGTCGCAAGGACTTTTAATATGACAACAAAACTTTATAGGAACATTGGGACCTTTATTATTTAATTTGTATTATAGGAAAATGTAAAAACACTGTTGAAATTAAATAAGTTGAGAGTCGGGAAGGACAAGAGGAAAAAAAATGAATAAAAAGTGTCAGTTTCATAAATGTGTTTTTGATCGTTTTATCGTGGGTTATTCTTCTGAAGTGGAACCCTCAGTCGAGGAACGTTCTGGATGTTGTTCTTCCCTTAATGAATCATTCGAAGCAGTCATCGACTCAGTGATTCGATCAGATGAATCAGAATTCAAGCACAGCAGCAGTACCGAGAAGGTTTAATTGTATAAAATCAGGAAACCAAAGGTTCTCCGTAACTGTACACAAACGTTCTCACATGATCCAGATTAAGATCCGGTTCAAGATTCATGGGGTGTCTGCTTTGAGATGGTTCTGGATCAAGTTTCTGCTTCATCTTGTGTTTGATGCCTGGAGTCAGAAGAGCTCAGAGCTGAGATGGTGCTGGAAGCTCTCCATCATTAAGTGCTTGGTCTGGAAGTTCTGGTGATCTGCAAGTTCAGACTGGGAGCTTTGGTTCGGCCCTAGCTCAAACTGGGAGTGCAGGGACTGTTCCGGGCTCCTCAGGTTCCTCTTGAGCGCCAGGATGCGGTTGTGGATGTAGAACTTGACGTTCCTCCAGTCTCTACGGCTCAGAGCCTGTGGTTCCGCCTGCAAACACAGATCGCAGTCGTTCTTGGCCGGAACGGTGAGGGAGCTGATGAAGCCGCTCATGTGCCGCTCCACCGCCGCCACCTCTAGAGGAAGCCACGGACGCTTCTGCTGCCCACGCTTTCCTGAGAGAGGACCAGTTAGCACTCCTGCACCAGTTAGAACCCCAGAGGAACAAGAAGCTACGATACAAACCGTTGGCGGTAGATGATGAGCGCCTGTTCTGGAGACTCCTGCGGTCACACAGCGCCACCTTCTCTGAGGACACAAAATAACCAGAAGGTGAGCTCCCAAATTAGCTTAGAACTGACTGGGAAGTGGAACATACCGGCCGGATTGATGGAAATCTCTGTCCAGTTTAGCCTGTGGAACTCCACCAGCCGTCCTTCTTCCAGGGCTAGCAGCAATTTGCTAATCTTCGCTAAGTGTTCTATTCTCTGCTGCCCACTGGTTTCCATCTTCTCGTAATAGACCAGAAAGTTCTCCAGCTCCTTCAGTTCCTCATCCGTCATGTTCAGCACCATGGAAATGTTCCCGGCTTGCTTACGGAGTCTCGCTGACGTTAGCGCTTCAGGAAACTTGGCTCCGCACTGCTTAGCAAATGCGCGGAGACAGTCTGAGCCGCGGAAATGTGACGCAGCAGCTGGTCGTGCAAACATGTAAACGTTATCGTTGGAGACGCCACAGGTTTCTCTGTGCTGCACAAGCAGGTTTAATGCGGCGGTCAGACTTGCGGTAAGAAGTACGGGAACCGGACGACCACATTTGCCTCGAGTCGTAAACCGTTCGTAACGGCGACAGAAGTTCTTTTCCACTTCGGAAAGCATCGTCCAGTCGACGTCAAACGCATTCCGTGACAAATAGGCAGAGAGCGGCATGCTGGACACCGCACCTTCGCGACCTTGGTTCAGGAGTATTGTTTGAGCGAGGGTAATCTTTGCTAGCTCCGTCCAGGTTTTAGCGGTAGGGTTCTCCGAGAGCATTTGGTACCACTCCTGATTGGCGCGCTGGAGATATGAATGGATTTTCTGAACGTCCTCCACAAACACAAGAAGATCCGGCCGCTCCCACTTTTCCTCCTTGACACTGTTCTTCAGCGCAGAAAGCGAAATCATCTCGTTCCACTTGCGCTCATGGAGTTCCAGGAACTCGCTGGTGATCTTCACAATCTGCACGTTATTAGAAACCAGACCTTGGTTTTTTAGGAGTTTGGCAACTTTAACCAAAGTGTTCCCCAGTTTGGTCACCAGCGTCGGAAGTGTGAACCGTTCAGAGTCACTATCGTATCCGCATGTAACCTTCACTGCTTTAATGACCTCCGAGTACTTCCTGGGGTTAACGCAGTCGAGCGTTGTTTTTATCGAGGTGATGCTCCTGGCGGTGATCACAAGTCGTGCCATTTCTCGCATCTTGTCTCGCACATATTGTTTATTGGGAGCAGAAAGCCCTCCTTTGTTGAGCAGATGCTGACCCAGTTTCACAATGAGTTTATCTCTGCGAATGACCTCAGTGATGGGGCCAGGGTTCATGGCGCTGACCACGGCCCACAGCGCTCTGCTCATGTTCGAAGGCATGGGCCCCGTGAATGTGCACAGCGACTGCACGCGGTTCTTCCCCAGTTTAGCGGTGCTCGAGTCTGGTTTCAGCTTGCAGTTTCTCATGTGTCGCCACAGCACCTTCCTGGTGTACAGCCCTTGGCAGTAGGCGCAGTGCATGAAATCGTCTCCGTGCGCGTCAGCCGGCGGACGCTTCGTTGGGACCAGCTCACCTTTTCCCGTTTCCATGACTGCTGCGTTGTGTGCATAGTTTCCTCGCTTCCGAATGAAATCAAGCTGCTTCCTCCTGTCTCTGGAGCCTTTGGGAAAGTTTAGCGCCGTAGCTACATCTGCTTCGTTAGCGTGTGAACTCTCTAGGTGCCTTGCCATCTTTGCGTACGGTTTGCTACAATACACGCAGTAGTGTCGCTTATCGTAGACCCGCCCGCCATCTCTCTTTAAACACGCGCTAACAACCACCCCCTCTGTGGAGTTGGCCTCTCCTGCCTCCAATTTCACTACTTTACGACCTTTAGCTCTAGTCTTCATCGTGTGGCTGTCGATGGAGCTGCACGAGTCGGACTCGTGATCCTCAATCTGGTCATCGAGGAGCTGCAGAATGGTTTGATCGGGAGAGAAGCTGCCGTCACTGTCGCTCACCGAAGACGTTTCCGAAATACTATCATCTGAATATTCGAGAGGAGGAATGAGTTCATCCGGACGTCGAGGAGCAACATCATTCCCCTGCCGAGAAAAATAAAATCATTACAAAAATACAGAATATTATCACTGGTGTACCTCGAACCGACAACCTTCTAACAGGAAGTCCACAGTGCTTCCCACTGCGCTGCCATGTATAAGAGAATAATTAATTACCAAACTTATCCATCAACAGTCCGGATCACAATGCAATCTTTGTGATCACTGAAATAAAATGAAGGAACACTTTTATCTTAGATCACTTGAGTAATTGTGAAACATAAATCACATGAAGAGACATATTTATTAATCATATCTTGAAGACAATAATTTAGACAAAAAAAATATTTTTTTATTATTTTTAAAATGAATAACATGTTTGTTCACAAAACTATTGGGTTCTTGGTACCTGTGCTCTCCGAGGCTCCTGTTCTCTGGAGCCTCCTCCTTCAGGCTTCTGCTCCTCATGAACCCTCCGCTGGGCCCTGGTGCGCACTCCTCTGCTCCTCTGCATCACGACATGAGTCTGGTCCTCCTCAGATAACCTCCCAGAGCTGGAAAACAGAACCACAGCAGCACTGTTCAGAGCTTCAGCTTCATCTTACCGCAGATACACCTGGATGAAGAGGACAAGGAAACTGAAACAGCTGTGTCTACTGCTTCAGTCCATGTTGGGAATCAACAGATTCAGGTTTTCTGAAGAGTCTTCTCATCCCTTTACCGAAGAGCATTCCAGTTTCACTGTCCAAACTTACTACCCGTCGGGTTTTCACGAGATGACAGGACCTAGCAGTATTTCTCTCTCCATAATCCCAGTCTTTTACAAATAAGCTCTGTGTCGTTCGTTCGCGCATGTTTATTCATGTATTGCTAGGTGTTTTTTTGGCCGTGAGCTGCGGCGGACCTGCGGGGCTGGTGTTCCTCTGACGCGATGATGTGGCTGCACACACAGGCGAGTAGATCCACCCCATCCTCCATCTCACATCCACCAGACTCGCGCTTCTCTCGTTCGCTCTCAGAATCCGATGTTTTGCTACTTTAACAGCAGTGTCTCAACATGTTTGTGCTACTGGTTCCCTCGGGAACTTCCCTCGGTTTTTACTGTCCGCAGACTCTTGCGCCTCCAGTGGCTCGGCGGAACGACCAGATACGTGGGTGGGATCTTATTGCGCTTAAAGAAACAGAAATTCGTTCACACTGGTAATAATTGCTTAAGACTGATAATAAAAACTGTGGGTATTTGTAAATAGCTCTTAATAAAGTAGTTGACTTGTTCTTTTATGATCGGTGTTGTTTGAATTTAAATGGTGTGTGATAGATATGTAATGTTTGTATTAGGCATTATTTAAAAAACACTTGTTCTCTCGGGGAACTGGAGCAACTGTATTTGAACTAAAAATATTAAAACAACAAGTAATAATTATTAAGATTATAAAAATGACCAGGTATGCAAAGTAAATACGTGTTTTCATTGTATATTTTATTTATTTTCGTTAAAACCACAAACATGCAGCGTTGTGTTTAGGGCTTGTATTTTGGCACTTTTTGCTCTTTCCGGTGAGAAACGGAAGTGTAGTGTGTTTACACGTGCGCCGTGATAAACTCTGTTAAAATGGGTAAAAATAATAAATTAACGCAGAATTTAAAGATGAAAGGAGCAAAACGCAAACAGGGGAAACACGTGTTGATGTTCGACGAGCAAGACCGAGCGTAAGCGACACATACGGCGATATTTGCTCTTCAAAAATGAAAATAAATGAATATATTAACGTTACTAATTAGTTGTTTAATTTTCATGATTTACTCCTGGGAAAACGTCTAGTTTTACTGTGTTTTCACGTTTATTCGCGGCCCTGTGTGTTCCCTCAGGGAGTTCCTGACTGGCTTCCGCAAGCGCAAACAGGAGCGCCGACGAGCAGCCATCGAGGAGATCAAGACCAAGCTGAAGGAGGAGCAGAAGCGAGTGAGGGAGCAGGTGAGGAGGAGAAGGAGTGATCTCCAGTGGAGGTGGTGATGAAGGTGACAGAGCTTGTTTTTCCCCTAGAGACACAAAGAGTACATGAAGATGCTGCAGGAGCGACGCCAAGCTCTAGGTGAGAGATGCTAGATTTTGTGTGTGAACGGAAGAGAGAGAGAGAGAGAGAGAGAGAGAGAGAGAGACTACTGAGTGTCTGTGTTCAGAAGAGGTGGAGGAGGAGGAGGAGGAGGAGGACGAGCTCGAGGAGGTGATCACTGAGCGCTCGGAGTGTGTTCAGTTTGATCATCCTAACCACACTGTGTGTGTGACCACCATCAGCAGCCTGGACCTCAGTGCAGACAGACTGCTCGCCCAGGTACATACACACACACACACACACACGCACACGCACACACACACACACACACACACACACACACACACGCACACAGCTACCCTGCCTGCCTCACCGACCCCCTGAGCTTGCCCCCCCTGTGTTTCTGCTGCAGGATGAAAAGAATGGCGATGAAGAAGAAAAGGAAGGAACCACCAAAGCCCTACCCAAGCGAGCAGGAAACCCTCTCCTGTCCCAAAAGTACGGAGTTGTTGATTTCTGAAAGCAGGATTGAAGGATTGCTTTAATCACTCGACTCAAGATCATTGTGTTCCTGGCCGACAGAGAACAGCGGTGATCGCCCTCCTGTGGCTGGCTGCAGAATGATTACCACTCATTACAAGTCTAAGGGGGAAAAGGCTGAAATAAAAATATTTTCTTCAGAAATGATTTAATATACACAAATGCTTTCAGTGGTTTTTGAAAGTTAGCGTTTTTTTCGGCTCAAGTTTATTTTTGTGTTGTTTACCTTTACGTGTTTAGCTTTTATCCGAAGCAACTTACAATTTGGGAGTTAAGGCAGTTTGTTACGAGGTCGGATTCGTCGTAAGAAGTGCACATAGAAGACGTTTGAACAGCTGATACAGAAAATAAATTCAGTGCTTCAGAGGGTTATTTTTTAGTACTTAGTAAGTGCTCAAGTTTGTAGTTCTTATTGGTTGAAAGAGACTCAGCATTCCGGACAGAAAGAGAATTCCCCCGGCAAGGAACTGTGAAGGAGACAGTTCTCTGAGTGTTATGTAAACGCACAGAACCGGTTTCAGGGACAGTCCGGTTCCAGGTTCTGCTCTCATTGATTATTGATTTGATGTTTCAGGATTAAGAGCCTCGCAGCGTCGCTCAGCAGCCTCACGAAGCAGAAGAAGAGCCGGCGGCAGAAAAAGCGACTGAGAGCTAAGAAGAAGAGCGATGGACAGCAGTCCTTGGACGCTGAGAACAAGCCCCGCCCCTCCAGAAAACCCAAAAAAATACGGCGGCGACGAAATGCACGCAACAACCACAACCAGGACTGAGCGCTGCTGCGGTGGCTCCCTACTCTAGAAGCCTCCTCCAGCGTTTTTAGATCACGAGGCTGGGTGGCCACGCAGAGTTCCGCTCAGTGTGCTGTGTACAGGAAGAGCCTCACAGAGGAGAAAGGAAATACAGACTCACCGCGCCCCTCCCTTCAATAACGTCTGGAGAAGAGAGTTCATTTTGTCCCAAAGAATTTAACTTTTGGGAAAACAAATGAACCTAAATGAACTTTTGCTCATCTGTTTCCAGTGAAGTTCCTTTTTAATCACTTCCTGAATGTTTTACGAAAATGTGTTTGATGTATAACAGAAAATAAATTTTTTTTAAATTACAACCAGCAGGATGTGTCCGATTTAATAAATGAAGTACTTCCATAGCAGCACGGTGACGCACTGGGGCCTTCCGTCTAAAAAAGGAAGGAGTTTGCATGTTCTCCCTGTGCTTGCGTAGGTTGACTCCGGTTTCCCCCACAATCTCAAACACACGCGGTTAGGTTAATGGAATAATGTAAGTTCCCCTTAGGTGTGAGTGTGTGTTGTGAGTGTGTGTTGCCCTGCGATGGACTGTATTGATCAAAAATCATTAAAGCGTGTATTTGACGATTCGTTCTGAGGAAACTCTAGAGAAGAGCTGCAAATGGAACAGACCACAGTGGAGATGTGTGAACTCCTCCCGAGCTTCAGTCACTCGTTTTTTTCTTGCCAGCGGTGAGTGGAGGAGGCTATCGTTTTATTACGACACAAACGAGTTCAAAACATAAGAGTTCAGGCAAACGGTTGCCATGGAGAAGGGATGAATGGAGGCTTCTCATCGTAACATCTCTCCAGAGCTTTGCAAGCAGAAGTTTTGCCTTTTTTTCAGTTAATTTCATAATAACAGTATCTTCATGAAATAAAAATATATTTCTGACGTGACGATAAGAAAGCCATCAAACAATATGAGACGTCTGTGCTTGTAATTTCTAGTTATTTACGTCCTGAGTTTAAATATTTTGTTCTGTTGTTCTTGACAATATTCGTTTATTTAGAGCAGTGAGTAGAGTTTATTCTGCAGCAGGAGGGTCTTCATCTCTCTGCGGCTCATTCGACAGCTGCTGCAGCGGGACATTCAATACTCAGCATCAGATGCCCTCGGCCTCTCTGATTGGCTGTCGCGACAATAGAGAGAGAGTGATGCTCTCCACTCTCTCTCGCGCTCCTCAGGTGTGTCTCCGGAGGGAGTCCGCGTGTGTCGCGATGCCGGTGTCCGGTGAGGAGCTCGTCTGCCCGAAGTTTCAGCCGAACATTTTCGACTCCTCCCGGTGTCACGACTGCTTGCGCCACAAGCACCTGCACACCACCGAGCGCGTGCACGAGGAGGTGGGAGCGCACAGCGGAGGACAAAAGGAAAAGAAAGAGGATGAGGAGCAGGAGAGCAGCGAAGCTAAGGTCAGGATCTTCTCATGGAGAGTGCGGTGCTCCTCGAGCTAGGGTTCGGAACTTGGGAACCGCGGGAATCTTCTCGCTGTCGAGAGATGCTCTCACCTGGCGGGATCTACAGGTGGCACGAGCTAATCACCTGTAACCCCACCCCCCACCCCATAAACAAACACTAAACATTACAACACACGCTGCTGCGTCCACAACTAAAATATTTCTATTATCAAATTGTGACTGAAACAGCTGCTTCGTGTCCGCCAGGGGGTACAGTCCCTCCAATCAAGAGTCTTGATTTTTAGATCAAGCAGCCATTGGAAATTAAAGTTAAAGCAACAAAGTAAATAATAGAATTGTGTTACCTCGCCACCTGGTGGGCCGCGGTGGCAACCACACCATCGTTTACGAAGCAATTTGTTTTACCGAGTAATCATTTAAAGTTATTTTAAAAAGTCATTTTCAATTATATCACCAAAACACTGAAGTGAAATGTCTAATTATTTATATTATAATTTCTATTGAAATATCAATTGCGTCACGACGTCAGATTTACACTAGTTGCGTCAGATGCGCAGACTGCGATGCGCATAAGGAAGAGATTACACGAGTTCAATCGAATTCGCTTTTATTAAAGATTGTGAGAGCGGCAGTGGTCCTGTCTGTGCTGCTCACCGAGGATCAAGCACCTCCCAAACCTTCTCCTCAGCTCTGTTGAACTCATCCCTCCCCTTTCCCCTTCTCTTTCTCTCTCTCTTATCCCCCCTCGTCTCTCCCCACTCCACCCCCTTACTCTTAAAGACTCAAGCAGCTGATTGGCTCAGTCTTTAACATAACTATATTTTGATAGAGGGTGGCCTTCAAGTTAGAAGGTTGTCGGTTCGAGGCTCACCAGTGACCTTCCTGGAAGGAGTTTGCATGTTCTCCTCGTGCTTGCGTGGGTTTCCTCCTAATCTAAATTCCCCTCAGGTGTGAATGTGTGAGTGAATGTTTCCCTGCGATAGACTGGCGACCCATCCACGGTGTAGCCCCGCCTCTCGCCCAAAGTGCACTGGAGATATAACGGGAATAAACGGGTTGGAAAAAGATTAAATTAATATTTGGATATCACTCTCCCTCACTCTCTTTCTCCTGCTCCCTCACCCTCTTTCTCCTGGTCCCTCACTCTCTCTCTTCCTCACTCTCTCTCTCTCTCCCTCACTCTCTCCTGCTCCCTCACTCTCTCTCTCTCACTCTCTTTCTCCTGCTCCCTCCCTTTCTCCTGTGCCCTCACTCACTCTCTCTCTCCCTCACTCTCTTTCTCCTGCTCCCTCACTCACTCTCTTTCTCCCAAACCCTCACTCTTTTTCCCGCTCCCTCACTCTCTCCACACTCTCTTTCTCCTGCTCCTTCTCTCTCTCCCTCACTTTTCTTTCTCCCGAGCCCTCACTCTTTCTCCCGCTCTGTATCCCTCACTCTCTCCTTCACTCTCTCCCCCTCACTCTTTCTCCCGCTCCCTCACTCTCTCTCCGTCTCACTATCTTTCTCCCGCTCCCTCACTCTCTCTCCGTCTCACTATCCTTCTCCCGCTCCCTCACTCTCTCTCCGTCTCACTCTCTTTCTCCTGCTTCCTCACTCTACCCCTCACTCACTCTCTCCCTCACTCACTTTCTCCCGAACCCTCACTCTTTCTCCCGCTCCCTCACTCTCATTCTCTTTCTTGCTCTCTCTCTCTCTCTCTCTCTCTCTCTCTCTCTCTCTCTCTCCCTCACTCACTCACTCACTCACTCTCTTTCTCCCAAACCCTCTCTCTCTCTCTCTCTCTCGCTCTCTCTCTCTCTCACTCATGATTAATGAACGATGGTGGATCACTTCGTCCAGGAGTAACAGGAGAACATCACGAACAGATTCAAACCCTGGACACCCCCTGAATCCCGATCTGCTTGGGTGATTGTTAGGTTACTCTTGTGCGGTGTCCAGTGTCTTCTAAATAGTTGCTAGGCAGGTGTGGATTGTTGCTAAGCAACAATTTGTGAGGCATACAGTAAGTATGGGGATGGTTGCTATGGTGCTTTCTCTGGTTGCTAGGGTTGTTATGGGATGCTAATTCTTCTCTGGTCTGAAATAATGATGAGCAGTAAAACCACCAACCAGTGCAGGGTTACAAGCCTGACATCAGACACCAGCCGTTCCGCGAGTGGCGGAAACCAGGAGCATCACTGGTTTCTTACACTCTCCTCTGGCCACTGGAGCAGGATCTTCTTTTGTTTTCCTGTTAAACCCAGCGTTTCTCTCTCTGATTGGCTGTGCTCCTTCTGACCCGACAGGAGGACTCAGATGGGCTCTCATTGGTCAGCAGCTACTGTGATGTCAGCAGAGGTGGGCGGGACCTGGAGGAGGGCTCGCTCTGCATCCTGAGCCCAGAGTGTGAGTTGAGTGTGTATGAGTGTGACAGCGACGACGACCACAGCTCCGACAGGTGAGCAGTCCACATTATCATATGCTAATGAGATGCTAATCAGCTGCTCGTTGTAAAAGCCTCTGAGACGAGGAATGTTGTATCAGAAGCGAAGCCACGGTACAATCTGGTAATGCATGAATTATTGATCTGATATTGATCGGCTCAGGAGGAAACATGTCTGAGCGGCTCGAAGGCTAAACCTTTAATAAATCAGTCTTTTTCTCACAGCGAGCCTGAGAGCTCGGCTTACAGCTGTTCAGCCGGAACAGAGCCGGACTCCACCCTTCCTCGTCTTCCTCTCTCGTTCCGCTCTGGGATGACTCGAGGCTGGCCGGACGCAGTGCAGGGGCGCAGGGATGGACTTGGTGAGGAAACCCCTTGATGTATATTATATCGACTGTAAGACCATGTGACCGTGAAGCTGGTTCTGGTTGGCTGATGAGCCGGCTCAGGTCAGTCCATTTCTTCCTCTGTGATCCTGAATCCCTCAGAGTTTTGAAATGGATTTCTGGCACTAAGATCTGGAGTCAGGTTTCTGAAGGGTGTCCTGTGGTGTCGACGAGGGGTTCGAGTGACACGCAGAGGTGTCGAGTTTGCTCTGGATTTTCAATGTGACTCAGTTAAGGTCTTTGTGATTCACTTCAGTACGATTCAGTCCAGTTCCACATTTGGTTCATTCCATTTAGTTTGATCCCTTCACTGTAGAGCAGTGCTTATGTTTCCTGTGGCGTAGCTCTACCAGACCAGTGTAGAGCGCCTGCAGAAGGTGCTGGGCTGCGTCCCAGTGAAATTACAAGCGGATGGAGTGTGTTGCTCCAGTTCACAGTGAGCTGGAAGCAGAGTGCATTGGTGGATATCTCACGGGTTTATCTCTCTCTCTCTCTCTCTCTCTCTCTCTCTCTCTCTCGCTCTCTCTCTCTCCAGGGAACATGAATGACCGGCCCGATCGAGACAGTGGGTATTTCTCTCTGGGCAGAGCTTCCGGAAACAGATTCCAGAATAAGAGTCCCCCAGCTCCTTTCCGTCACTCAGAGAGGGGACACCCCATACCCAACAACAAAAGCCCGGAACCCAAAGCCTCCATCCCCTTCAGAAACCCTGATCTCGGCCTGCCGTCACAGAGAAGAGCCTCCGAGGGCCAGGGCTGGGAGGACAGCCAGCAGGATCCGCCAGAGAGTCAGAGTGAGAAGAAGACTTCATTCCAGGCTTCCAGAGGTTCATGCATGGTGTCAGTGAATGGTTCTACTGTGTGTGTGTTTCAGTGTCTCCTCTGGATCTGAGTGCTGAAATCGAGGCTCTGGCTGGTCCACGAGCGCTGAGTCCCACCCCCTTCAAACAAGCAGAGTCCATTGGTTCGTCCAGTCGAAGAAATGCCCGGGGCGGACACACATCTCCCCTGCGCCAATCACCAATGCCCAATGTTTCCCAACGAGAGATCTCACACTCTCGAAGCAGTTCCCCGTTCAGACATGGAGAGTCTGGTCGGGCCGGCCTTCGATCTTGTGCTTTCTCTCAAGGACAAGGTCGGTGTCAAACCGGCAGCTCGCAGAAAACGTTTAAATCGTTTGGGAGCGCTGTGGGCACCATGAGCCGATCCGCATCCTACATGGACCTGAAAGGATCTTTGAGAAAATCCGAGTCTCCTGGAGCTGCTGTCGGGTCATCTGTACTCCGGGCTGCCTCGCCAAACTTTCAGAGTCGCTATGAGGCTCCTGCTATTCGTAAAAAAGAAGCAAAAGGTTTTTCCTATGAAAAACACCACGGAAAACCGCTGTTTTCTGCAGATTGTAGTGATTCCCGAAGCCAGTCGCCTTCCAGATGGAGCCCGGATGTTCGGAAGAATGAAATGATAAGCTCCTCTTACATTTACAATAATTCCTCCGCTGCTCGCAACAATTCCAGACATCAGTCACCCGTCAGGCGGAGTAACGAAGGGCAGACTGTTCGGAAAAACTCTGAGCATGAGCAAGCTTTGAATTCATCCAAAATGCCCTTCCTTTCACTAAGCTCTTCCCCGGACCACATGGGTGCAGACAAGCCACGCAGTGCGTCTCCTGTCAGAAAAGGCTACGGAACCGTCAGCCAGTCAGAGTTGAGATATACATACAGTGGGCGGAGCTATGAGAGGAAAACCCCCTCCCCTTCTAGAAAAAACTTTGACGCACAGAATCTAGTGCTGAAAAAAACAGAACCGAAGACTTCTTTTCAAAGAGATGATGTCAACTCTTCCTCAGGTCGAGGCCACCAGCGTCATCATCCAATGACGTCGATGCATAATTCAGACTCCCGTCATGTTTCCTCCAATCAAAAGAGTCGCAGTCCAAGCCCAGACTTTTCCAGAACGTCAGAAAATCGCAGAAATGTTTCTAGGCTGAGTCAAAGCCTTGCTGATCACATTCCTTTGAAGAAGAACACGAGTGAAAGAACTTGCATCGCTCCATACAGCACGGGTAGCCAACCGCATAATGAGCCGCCCTGGAGAGGCTCCACCTACTCTCACCAGAGCCAATCAGTTCAACGCCACTTCTCCCCCTCCCGCTACAGCACTGAGAAGAAACATAATGTCTCCTTTGAGAAATCCGTCGGGGACCAATCACAGAGCAGCTTCAAGAAGAACAGCCTCAAGGGTCAAACTGGGACCTCTAAGCCCCGCCCCCGGATGCCATCTCATCCAATCAACACGCACTCCTCGTCTCAGAGCTCATTAAACTCAGACTCCAGTCATGTCTCAGGTACGTCGTCAGGGATGAATCGAGAGGAATATTCCAAGATGGCGGACCTTCCCAAGATTAAAACTGTCCTGCAGAGGGAGGGTTCGAGTCTGCTGCCGAGAGACGAGGGACAAGTGAAACAAGAGACGTCTCGATACAAACCTGCCAGGTACCAAAAGCTTTTCAGTTGCCTTTATGTAACGCTCCTTGAAACTAAAGATTATAAATGATAAAAGACTTCACAGCTGATGAACACTGGATTCTGATCGTTGAGCTGGAATGCTGTTCTTTTTCACGAGAAAAGTAGGTTCAGTAGAGGAGTGGTAAGGCGTGATCATGTTTTAAGTTACTCCTGTGTGTGTTCCTAGTCACTCTCAGAGCAAAGCCCCGCACTCAGACTGGGACGAGCTGGAGGAGGAGAGAGAGGAGAGGTTTTCAGTGTCTAGAGCTCGCTCGCCCAGCCCCCGGCACCCTCAGGTACACACACACACGATTCGATGTCGCTGAAGCATAAACTGGTAACGAGAGAATATCTGTGATTATTGGAGATCTGAAGAGACGTGTGTGACTGATCAGAGTCTCTTGAGTCGGTAAATGTCAGTGAATGTTCCCCAGCAAAGATGAAAAGGTACTTAAAATATAAAGATTCCAAACCTGTGGATCGTAACACCCGATGGAGTTCTGATCAGAGTGGCACAATGCTGAACATGTCCAGCAGGGAACCCAGCCTGGAATCAGTTTCTCATGTTCAGAACATGTCTGTGATGGAGTCATTCGGGTGAGATCTGCTCCGTCCGGATCACTTCAGCTCGAAGCCATAGAAATGCTCCGGCTGTTTCCGTTTGATGATCTGAGGATCAGACATGTTTGACCCCGTTTGGTTCTGAGGGAGTGTCTGTGTGTGTTAGAGGGCGAGCAGTCCATCCTCGGAGCACCAGGCATCCAGCAAGCAGCGTTCCAGAGACTCCGGACACAGACAGGTTTGCTCAGTGTGTGTCAGTGTGTAGTGAGTTCCGCGCCGTCTGAACCTGTGTGTGTTCTGTAGAAGGCTCCCAGGCCATCTGTGTATTTCTCCTGCAGCGTCCAGCAGGCGGATGGAGAACCTATGGAACAGGCACGTGACCTCGTCTCGTCCCTTGTCCTCGTGTCTCATCTCTCTTCTCGGCTGTGTCCACACGCACCCGGTTATTTTGAAAACGGGTAATTCTTCTGCGCGGTTACGCAGTCTGTCCACAGCACCGTGTTCATGGAACCGTGCCTTTTTGAAAACGCTGGCCAAGGTGAAATCCTCTGCACTCTGTGTTCGTGTGCACAGGATAACTGGAGTATTTTGTATATGCGATGTGGAGTTTGTTGTTGTCGTCACTCTGTGTGACTGCTGTGTTCACAAACAGCCAGAGTTAAGGAGAAGGCGTAGCGAGGACTATCTTGCTGTTTATTCCGCTATTGTGGCTTACAGCACATACAGGATTACAAGCGCAGTTTGCCTTTTTATCAGGCGCTTGTGTTTTCCTCACACAATGTTAAAAGGTCATTTTTAAACGACTCTGCTCGACTGCCACCTGAATCGACTGCCACCTGTTGGTTTAGTAGAGTCATTACAGCGTTTCAGGGGTGTTTAAGTGTCCGTGTGCAAGCACATGTGGATGTTGCTTTGTTGTGCATGGTGTGGGAAGGAAAAAACAAAAACCGGGTACGTGTGGACATGGCCTTATAGTCTCATCTCACCGTTCCTTTCTGTACTCTCTAGTCTCTCCTCATCATTTCTGTTGTCTCATCTCTCCTCTGGTCTGGCCTCCTCTCCTCTCTCACCTCTCCTCTTATCGCTTTTCTCTTGTATTGTCTCTTGCCACGCCTAATTTCTTCAACCGTCTCTCCATCTCTCTCCTGTCTCCTCCTCTTCCTTTCTCCTATCTGCCCTCGGATGTTATCTGAATCTGATGTTGTCTCATCAGTTTGAATATAGATGCTTTAATGTTAATTATTTTTATTCTATTGATGGTAATTCTTATCTGCTTCAAATGTACGGTCGCTCATTATTTGAAAGCAGTTAAAATAAGCATACTATAAAATGTGGTTTCCTCACTTTTACTCAGATAAAACCTCAAACAAAACATCAAGAAATAATTGTATCTGTTTTGTTGGGCTTTTGTCGACTGAGCTCCAACGTCCTAACAACTATTTCATTTCTGCATTTCACTTTTTTTAATCTATGTCTTCATTTTCCGATTTTTAATCATTGTGCTATTAGATGACTTTTTTTATGCTTGATTTATTACATGTACTTTTAAATTATTTTTTCTAACGTAAAGCACTTTAAATTCCCCTGTCCATGAGGTGTGCTAAACAAATAAACTGCCTCAAAGCTACAGTTTGTACAGATACAAACATTTTCACATTTAAGTGTACAATAAAAAAGGTAAACCTTCAATGCTTTACAATGAAAATAACATAAGAACGAAATTAAAATAATGATTAATTTTAAATTACCTGTCAGTTTGCGCGCTCCCGATTGGTCTAGCGTTCCATGATTCTGGTTGGTTTTGGTGTTGCCCCTCTGGCCTCTGATAGGTCGTTTACTTCCGCTAAACTGTACCCTCGATTCGCCCCGGAAGTAGTGACACCAGCGCGAGTTTAGTCAAAGTTATGGCTTTCATGTGTCGATCACGACATTAAAACGTTAATGTAATATGACCGAGTTTGTCTTTAGCTACACTTGCATGAGTTTTTAGAGTTTATTAAATCTGCGTTTGTGTTTGTGACGCTGCTGGATCCGACCACCATGACGGTTAGTTTTACTTTCTAACCCTCACGTTTGTTTTAAACTCAAGAAACTGTGTGATTGAGGTGCTTTTTTGTGTACTGTGTGTTGTTTATCCATCTAATCTGTGTTAAGTGATCAAACACAACGTTTGTATTAAATTGCCTTTCTGCGCGCGACACACCCCGCACATGCGCAGTGGCGCTACAGCAGGGATGAAGATGTTTATGTGGGCAGTAAAGACAAGACCAAACTAAAAGTATTAAATCCACTATGCATCAGCTGTGTTGTACGGGTGTGTTTAGTGAGTTTTTGTTAAACTCCTCTGATGAAGCTGTTTGTTTCTGTAGCCTGACCTGCTGAACTTCAAGAAGGGATGGATGTCAAAGCTGGACGACAGCGGAGAGGTGAGGCCCTCACACTTCTGTCTCTCTGTCTGTCTGTCTGTCTGTGCGTATGAACTCTTGGCTCTGACTCCCTGCTGTGTTGTGTTCAGTGGAGGAAGCACTGGTTTGTTCTGACGGATGCTGGGCTCAAGTACTACAGGGATGCTGCAGCAGAGGAGGTGATGCTCTCATGCCTTTCTATCACTCTCGACAGCTTCATGGACGTCAAGCGTCAGTCGATCTTACAGCAGTTTACTAATGTTCCCACAATTAGACTCACCACGAGCACCGAACTCCTAAACCACAATAAACACGTTTCACTCTCATCAGAAAGAAGTAACATTTCTGTACAAACTCTACAATCCAATTATTATTTGATGGAGGTTTATTGTAGCTAGCATGTATTGGTGTGTCGTTAGCAGGAACAGGGATATGCTGAAGTAATCAGTACATGAATAGTCTCAGAAATGGTCCAGAATCGATCGTCGCTCAAGTTTCTTCTTGTTCCAGCTAGCAATGGTCAAACGTGATCTTTAGTCTGTTCTGGTAAAAATATACCATCTCAATTGATAATAAACACTGGAGACCGTTTGAGAGAGAACACAGCAAATGCGGCTTATAATTATAAAGATTTAACAGTCTCAACGCATTTCCTACACACGTGTAATCAGCGTGGAAGAAGAACGTGGTTTATCGCATATTTCTAAAGCAAGCTGGAAAGAGAGAGAGAGAGAGAGAGAAAGAGAGCCGAGAGTCAGGCCAGAGAGAGTGCCGGAAGAGAAGAGAAGAGAAGCCAAAGAGAGTGTTCTCAGATCTCACCACAAGTTATATCTTCTAGGGGCGGTACTTAAAGTATGAGGAGTGCTCTTAAAAGTTTCTCAAATTACATTTCTCAATATGACCACTAGATGGAAGTATTACATAGGAAAATTCCCATCACAAGCCTTTCATCAGCAGCAGCGACTGCAATCCTTTCTCTGTGTTCCCTCAGAGAGACGACGTGGATGGACAGATCGACCTGAAAGCCTGTCTCAAGGTCTCCGAGTTCGAGGTGGAGAAGAACTATGGCTTCCAGATCCAGGTTTCGCCTCTCCCTCCCTCCCACCCCCTCTCTCTCTCTCTCTCTCTCTCTCTCTCTTCCTCCCTCTCCCTCTGATGCTCATGCTGTGTGTCTGCAGACCAGGGAGGGTGTGTTCACTCTGTCGGCCATGACGGCAGGCATCCGGAGGAACTGGATCGAGATCCTCAAGAAGAACGTTCGTCCCAGCAGCTCTCCGGACCTCACACAGTGAGTGTCTGCAGATCTTTAGTCGTGTGGCAGCCGTCACCGCTGAGATGAAGAGCTCGTGTGTTTGTTCTGTTCAGACTGGCGAACTGCTGCACCGATAAACAGAAACCCGCTCAACGACTTCATAGCCAATCAGAAGCCTCCTCGGCCTCAGTAAACACCGCCCACAATAAATTCGACTACGTGGAGCTGTCCCCAGTTGCCACGCCCACTTCCCTTCTATCAAATCAGAGGGAGTCAGGGGAGGGACAGGTGAAAGATCACAGCCAATGGCAAGAGGAGCATTCACGAGAGAACGATATGGAGCCGGTGCTCTCCAGAAAGGGGGCGGGGCATTCATCTGAACAGAAGCGTATGGAGGAGATGATTGAGAAGAAGTGGGCAGAGTTTGAACGCCTGCCGATCAAAAGCATGAGGTCACTCCCGCTGATGGGCTCAGCCAATCAAGCGCTGGAGAGGGAGGTAGAGCGTGAACTGATCTATCTGCTCTCATGAATAATTAATGAGAACTGAATAGAGCACACACTGATTGGTTGAACCCTTATAACCAAGGTTCCCTGATGACAAACGATTGGTTAGAGACTCTCTGGTATAGGGCTGAGCTCCAGTCAGTGTGTGCGCGTGTGTGTGCGCGTGTCAGCTGCTAGCAGGAGGCTCCGCAGCCGCAGCCCAGTTTGTTTTTTTGATGTCATTTTTAAATCTGCAAATATTTCCAGAGTGTTGTAGAACTCGGGAACCACCGGCGCTCAGCCGCTGTGCGATTGAATCTGATTGGTAATCGTTTTCTGGCTGCACACGTTGTTTTCACGAGGCGCCAGCGCACACGGCTGAGTGACGGAGGAAGTGACTGAGAGTGTGTCATCGCTCCGTCTGCATGTACTCCAGGCTGCTTCCTGTGGAGGACTCTACCTCTCTCTCTCTCTCCTGCAGGTGGCGTCATTGAAGCAGCAGCTACTGGATTTGGGGGTGGGGCACAGGGGGAGTGGGGCGGGATCAGAAGAGCAAGGGGCGGAGTCTACCAGCATTGAGGCTCTCCAGGAGATGAACAAATACTTGAGGGGTTTAGGGTTGGGGCTTGTAGATAGAGGGGTGGGACATGGGGAATGGGGAAAGGGGTCAGATGGGAAGTGGGCGGAGTCTCGTTGCTGTGAGCTTCTGCAGAAGATAGAGCAGATACACACTCAGACACTGCAGGAGCTGGAGGAGCGGCACACACTAGCCATCGGAGAGATGCGGAGAGAGAGAGACGCGGTGCTGAAGGAGGAGGCAGACGCAACCGCACGAGGTACACAACAAACAAACAAACAAAGAAACGTATGTGTGTGTGTGTTGTTTACGACTGTGTGCTGTGTGTCAGTGGTGGAGGCGCTGCAGACGGCTCACCAGGAGGAGCTGCAGAGACTCATGCTCCTCAGAGATGCACACAGCATGGACACACTCACACTGAGCACGCTCCAGCAGTGAGTATGCGCACACGCTCGCACGCACACCAGCGTGTGCACGGTCTGACTGTGTGTGTGTGTGTGTGTGTGTGTGCGTGTGTGTGTGTGTGTGTGTAGGGAAGAGGTGTGTTCACTGAGGCGGGAGCTGCAGTGTGTGTCCGAGCGATACTCCCAGAAGTGTGTGGAGCTCAACCGAGCGCAGCAGACACACAGTGAGATCAGCCGACACCTGGAGGAGCTCACGACACACAACCAGGTACAGCCGGCGACCTTTTATACTCGCGACCACCACCCAGAATACCCTAGCAACGCTTACACCTACCTAACAACCACCTAGCATACATTAGCTTTTGGCTTGACTGCCTCGACACCTGACGATATCTCTGTCTGCAGGAGCTGCAGGAGCGTCTCTCGGAGCAGATGGGTGTGGTCCGCTCTTTGGTCACTGGTCAAAGTTCGGAGGATGCTCCTCCCGAGGGCAGGGAGCGTTCGTGGTGTGAAATGCAGGTGAACTCAAACGCAGGGGACCAAGTGTCCAGGGGCGGGGCTTATGAAGCTCTGGGTCAGTGCTGTGAGCTCCAGATGGTGTTTGTTTCAGGTGCTGCTGCGGCTGCGAGAGGGTGAGCTCCATCGCATGCACTTAGAGATCAGCCGCCTCCAGAACCAGCTGCACCTCCTCACCACGGTAACTGAGAGAGAGCGAGATAGAGCGAGAGAGAGAGAGAGAGCGAGCGAGCTGTAACACGTGTGTGTTGTGTCAGGAGAAGAGCGGCGTGTGCGAGCGATACCACCAGGTGTGTGAGGAGCTGAAGATGATGAAGAGCCGCAGCGAGAGAGAGGCGGAAACACTCAGAGAGTACATGAGACTCGCCCACAGAGCTGACCAAACACACTCTGAGAGCGGCTGAGACTCTCTCTCGTGTACCGGCGTGCGTGCTGCGGCCCGTGAGCGCGTGCCAGTCGTCTCCGGTGCCACACGATCAAAGCTGTGCTGTAATGAGCCAAAACCTGTCTGTCTGTCTGTCTGTCTGTCGTCGATGTCAGTAAAACACTGTGACTATACACTGTTTAATATTAATATAGTTATGAATATTGGTTAAATGTTCTAGCTGTTAACTTTCATTATGTTACGTTTAAGAAAGATCTTGTGGGTGTTTGGGATTTTTGCTATTAAATGCTTTTTACCATCGCTCCGTGTTTTCCTTCCTCTTTCCTCCTCGGGTGTCATGCAGCGCTTTCCTCCTGATTCAGGTGCTAGAGTAGCACGGGACAAAAACAAACATGACACACAATAAAACTGTTGTAAAGACTGTATGAGCTGTGATTTCAGTCAGTGATAGAAGTTCTGACCAGCAGCAGCTTGTTCCAGTGCAGAGCATTGCTGCAGGAGGACACCTGGAGCTGCAGCAGATCTGAGACCTGCACTGAGAGGAGATGTCAGTCAGCATGAAATCTGTCTTTCTATAAATCTCTTATCTCTTATCTTTGTTCCCTTATTAAGATATTATTCTTTAAAACATATCCTTAAATACGTTGTAGGGTAAAAGTTATTTACACACACAAAGTAATTATTAGTAAAAAATGCATCTAATATTAGTGAACATCTGCACAATAAACGAAATTTGTAATAATTTCAAATTTACAGGGGTGAAAATTTTTTAACATAAGTCTTAAAATATTATATGAGCGTCGTTCTTTAAACTGAAATAGTTTTACTTCGTCAATGCATTTTTCATGAAATAATTAGTTATTTTTTTATTCTAAGGTACCAGGTGTTTATCCTGCAATATCAGTATTCCTCCACAGCAGCAGGTGGCGTAAAAGGCATTATTTAACCGGAAGCAGATTGGTAGCTGGAGAAGACTGCTATCATGGCGTCGAGCGCAGCGTCTCGCACCGGAGCCGCCGCCGGTAGAGCCGTTAAACCGATCTTCAGCCGAGATCTGAACGAGGCTAAGCGCCGGGCCCGAGAGCTGTACCGGGCATGGTACCGGCAGGTGCCCAACACAGGTACCGGGAGCCACGGTGCTCATGAACGCGCGCGCGGATGAACACTAGTGCTCGTGAAGGTCAGAACCGATCAAAACACGAGGAAAAATGGCGTTTTTTCAACTCTGAAGGCTCTAAGCGGTTCCTGGACTCTCTAAAACAAACTAATTTAAGTTTGAAACACACAACGGACGAGGAATGAACATAAAGCCAGTGGTTTAATTACGTTTAACCGAGCAGCTGACTAAACCGTTCACGTCACGTGTTTCTAAGAGCTTTTATTTAATTAAACCAAGAGTTAATTAATCCGCGACTCTTGGCAGTGAAGGGCTGGAGTACAATTCCTTTCATCCGTTTATTTTTCCAACCCGCTTATTCCCTTTCGGGGTCACGGGGGTCTGCCGGTGCCTATCTCCATCGCACATCGGGCGAGAGGTGGGGCTACACCCGGGACAGGTCCCAGTCCATCGCAGGGCAACACACACTCACACATTCACACCTGAGGGGATTTAGATTTAATTCTAATTTAATTTATTCAATTATTCTAACAGCATGTTTTTGGCATTGTGGGGGAAACCCGGAGGAAACCCACGCAAGCACTGGGAGAACATGCAAACTCCTTCCAGGCAAGCCTCAAACCGGCAACCTTCTAACTGCTACCCAGTGTACCACTGTGCCGCCCGAGAAGTAACGTTCCACCGAAATAAATCCTGACCACAGCCACTGGGTGTATTAGTGATGGTTCTTATTAACGGTGTGCATCAGGAGTCATCAGATCTCTACGCATCACTGCTGCTAATCAATCGATCAATCAATCGATCAATCAATCAATCAATCAATCAATCAATCATCCTCTGCTGTGTGCTTTGTGTTGCAGTGCACGAGTACCACCTGGAAGTCAGCCCTCAGCAGGGCCTTGAGAAGCTCCGGGAGATGTTTGAGAAGAACAACCATGTGATGGACCCTCGCGTCGTGGATCTGCTCGTCATCAAGGTCCGTCAGCTGTGGCGTTTCAGTTTCTCTATCACAGCTGAGGGCAGGAGTCAGTTGAGCTCCGCTGACGCTGCTATGTGTGTGTGTTTCAGGGCAAGATGGAGCTGGAGGAGGTCATCAATGGGTGGAAGCAGAAGACGCACGTCATGCGCTACTTCCACGAGTCTGAAGAACAGCGACCCACTGACTTCCTGTCGAAATTCTACCAGGGTCACAACCCCTGACCTCTGACCCATGTGCTGCCGACTGTAAATAAAGCTCTGAGTTCAGACGCTCTGTGTCTGTCGCTCTCTGAGTCGCCACGGCTGAGCGGGCCGCGAGTTTGCGCTCTGTCCTGTAAACAAAGTTTGTATGTAACATTTACAGTTCTGTTACGACGAGTCAGCGGTCGTTACGAGGTGTGGCGTGATCCGGGGGGTGTCAGCTGATGACCTTTACAGCCAATCCTAGCCGTGGACTGTTCATCTTTGAACTCGAACACCTTTAACCGTATTGTTTGTTATTGCCAGAGTTTTGCTATTATTAAGACGTGGTCATGAAACGCACGTGTGGGGGACGCCGTCATCATTAGTCCCTTGCTTTGTTCTCACTTTGAAGCCTTCGAATAGTGTATAAAAATATTTAATAGATAGAGTTTTTAATCAACTACATTTCTTTAATTAGGAATGTTGGGCCCTAACTTTATCATGATTTATGTACTCCCTTCTGTGACTAATTAGAAAATCTCTCTCAAGCCTCTACGCGCAGACCCCACGCCACAGGCTGATACACACCTCACCAACACTGTGATTGCTGCTGGCTTTATACACCAAGCATTTCACGGTACACGGCCATTGAATAAACATCATAAACACAATGTTGAAAGCATTCTAGTTTCTTTGCTCACATTTTGTTTTATGGCGGTAAACAGCAACGGCGACTGGAACTGAGCATGCTGTTAACATTAATGTGGAAAAGTAGTAGTAGTAGCCTTTATTTGTCACATACACTGTTACATGCAGTGAAATTGAGACCCCCTTTGGCCACAAACATAGACAAGGAGATGAGACAGGCCAATGTTGAGAGCTAGGATTTTAGAAAGAAACAGATAAATAGGTATACATTGGGTAAGGTAGCTCAAAAAAGAGCCATTTCCACACTGTCCTTCAGAGGGGGTAGTGGGACTGCTGCAGACAGCAGCCGACATTTTCCTGCTGCCATTAACGGCGCTGTACTCATGGCCCATTCAGATTATAGCGGTTGGGAGAAACTTGGGGAGGCATAGTAAGAGGGAAGAATGCAGAGCATCTCGTTATCTCGCTCTCTCTGGGGAGTATTTTGACTTCTTGATTACCTTTGAGGCCAGAGGAGTTGAAGGAAAGCCAGAAGTAAGACAAGTTGATTTTGGTTCAGAAATTGTAAATTTCCACAGATTTTTACTGTCAATCACTGGTCTCCATTTTATCTGTTGCATAGCCGTCAGTCTCTCCCCGATGATATCCAGTTTCAGGTCACAGACCACTGAATGAGTCCTAGATAAAAAATATCTAGTTTCATAACTGTGTCTTTCCTTGGGATATTACTTTTGTTTAACTAAAACGAGTGGTAAACCAACAATTATTAATGCTGCTTCAAGATGTGATTCATAAGAGACATAAGATTCAGCTATTATCTTTAAATAAAGTTCGATTTTGACATTTTGCATAATTTAAATGTACTTTATCTCTGGGAACAACACTTCTACATTAAATGTACGTTCTCTTCTATAATACATGTATTAACCAGGTAAACATCAATCACCATAGCGCCCTCTACTGGTCTTCAATGAGCAAAAATCACAAAACGAAGTTTCTTCAATCCTTAAATCTACACATTGTTAATGTAATAAATGATAATAAAACACAAGCAAAATACGTAATATAAACACAAATGTGAAACCCTACCTTGAGAGAAGCGATATGTCGGAGGAGGTGGAACGCAGAATGCAGAAAATATTACGGCACGACATGAAAGTTGACTTTCTCGATATTTCACGAATTACTGACACCAACACGGTTTCAAGCACGAGCGCAGACCTGAGCGCAATGGAGGGAGCGCTTCTGAGAATGCGTCACAGCGTTTCTCCAAGTTCAAGTTTGTTCATTTGTATAGCGCTTTCACAACAGACATTGTCTCAAAGCAGCTTTACAGTAAACCAACAAGTTTAAACTCAGAAATAATTAATTAATTAAGAAGTATTGTATATGTCCCTGATGAGCAAGCCATGGGGCGACTGTAGCATGGAAAAACTCCCTTTTGGAAGAAACCTTGAGAGGAACCGGACTCAAAAGGGGAACCCATCCTCATTTGGGCGACAACAGCAGTGTGATTTATATAAACTATAGTATAAACAGATGATATGGTAGTATAAATAGATAATATAGTATAAACAGATGATGACTGTGTTAGGTGTAGGTCCAGGGGGCGCCGGAACATCTCCAGGTGAATCCGGTTGTTAGTTGAGCTGGTGGGCGGAGCCTCCGGGGTCTCGGGATGAGTATGGAAAAGAAGAGTGGAGCGGAAATAGCGTAGCTGCTGTTCATAATATCAATACAATTTAATGTAAGTTCGCAGTTATTCGAGGAGTTAAGTATAGGCTCTGCTGAAAAGATACGTCTTTAATCTACACTTAAACTGGGCGAGTGAGTCTGAGCCACGGACGCTGTCAGGGAGGCTATTCCAGAGTTTAGGGGCTAAATGTGAGAACGCTCTACCGCCTTTAGTGCTCTTTGCTATTCTAGGAACTACTAGAAGTCCAGAGTTTTGTGATATTAAAGTGCGTGTGGGGTTGTACCGTGTTAGGAGGTTTGATAGATAACTGGGCGCTAATCCATTTAGGGTTTTATAAGTCAATAGCATTATTTTGTAATCAATGCGAAATTTGACGGGAAGCCAATGTAAAGATGAAACTGGGGTTATATGGTCATATTTCTTTGTTCTAGTTAGAACTCTAGCTGCTGCCTTCTGCACTAACTGTAACTTATTTATTAATGATACTGAACAACCGCCTAGTAATGCATTACAATAATCTAGTCTCGAGGTCATGAATGCATGGACGAGCTTCTCTGCATCAGATAACGATAACATGTTTCTAAGTTTTGAAATATTTCTGAGTTGAAAGAAGGCTGTTTTTATGGTATGACTGATGTGATTTTTAAAAGATAAGTCGTTGTCTAAGATAACTCCCAGGTCTCTTACTGTGGAACTAGCGGTTACAGTACATCCCTCTAGACTAAAAGATCTCTGTTTTATTGGGATTTAATAGAAGAAAGTTATGAGTCATCCAAACTTTTAAGTCTTTAACACACTCGGTTAAACTCGCCTAGTGTGATGCTTCTCCCGGTTTTGAGGAGATATACATCTGGGTATCATCGGCGTAGCAGTGGAAGCTAATTCCATGCTTTCTAATAATATTACCTATGGGAAGCATGTATAATGTGAAAAGTAGGGGTCCTAGGACAGAGCCTTGTGGAACCCCGTGTTTTACTTGCATTAAAGTAGAGATCAATAGTGTAGCGATCGTGACACGAACTGACGAGCAACGGAGACCGGCGCCATGACGACACCGGAGAGAGAAGCGGCAGCCTGTCTCGCTCACCTGGAAGAGTCCCGCTTCTTTCTCCGGTGCCGGTCTCCATTGCTCGTCAGTTCGTGTCCCGATCGCTACACTATTGGTTCTTTATAAAAGTATATTTATTTATTTAAAAACTATTATAATTTGAAAAGGTGAGACGTTTTCCATTTTACTTCAGCACATCACACGTGTTTTCGGTTAACGGCGGGATTGTCGCGCTCTTCTTGTCCGTTTTACGCCATTGAAACAGGGAACAGACTCTGGACCGACAGGTCCCCAACCTCAGAGCCAGAGTCCCTCTCCGTTTGTTCCCGAGGGGACTTCAGTCACCGGAGAAACCCCAGTGAAGCACAGAGAAACCACTAACTCACAGAGGCACCAGTCAAACTGAACTCAAGTCAGAGACCGCTGATGCTTCTCGATTGATTATAAATCTCTGTCGTTCAATAACGAGCGATGAAATGAGATTCAGGTTTCTTCGCTGCTGTTGATACAGAAGAGCATTTCCAGTAAAATGAAAAAAAAGGAAATCTCACTCTAATCCTGATTAAAAGTTGTTTAATGTTCAGCCTCGTCATCGTTCACATTTGTTCAGGGTTCGTCATATTTACAGTCCGGACACACGTCACAACACTCCAATAAATACTGCACTGAGTCTGAAATCGACATTAAAAGTGAGGCAGCTCCCTGATCCGAGCGAGAGCGAAGCACAGGAAGCTAACGTTAACAGCAGCGTCGTGTAGGGATTAGCTGCGCTGCTACAGATGGAACAGTCCGAGTGTGCCATCATCTCCAGACGCAGCAGAGAGCTCCATCTACAGCCTCCAGGAGCCACCGGATCTTGAGCCAACAGATGGAGGTGAGGAAGTGGTCGAGAGAGGTTCACTGTTCAAAGAAAGAGAGAGAGAGAGAGAGTGTATTCGTCAGGAATCTCCTGAAGGTGAGAATAAGACAGACCTGAGTGAAGCTCAGCCGCCGGTAGAGCCCTAGGGAATCCTCGTCTTCCTCCTCCTCTCTCCCATGTGTTCGAGTGAGGCGTGCGCTGGCGATGGAGTCCTTCAGCCGGAAGCTGGTCAGGAAGTGTGTGAGCGGGATATCAGCGGCGGATGAGCGAGAACTCACAGTGACGTACGAGACGTCCTTCTGTGGCGACGCCGCGCTCACTGAGAGAGAGAGAGAGAGAGACGGTTTCCAGATGCAGCCCTGCTCCTAGACTCGGTCGCAGCAGTGCTAGCTCTCACCTTCAGCCGTGAGCACAGTGTCTGTGGTGCTGCGCAGCTCCAGGAGGATTCTGGGATACGAGGGGTGAAGCAGGAAGAGCTTCCGGACTAGCGGCACCTGAACACACACACAGTCAGAGGTACACAAAAACACTCACACTTCAGGTCATGTGACCAGACAGACCGTTGCCTTGGTGTCGTTGGTCAGTGGATCTCCAGCCCAAAACAAGAACACCGATTGGCCAGAAGTAGTGAGGACTGACCAATCCTGAACAGCCAGACGAGGACACACAAACGCCATCTCCCACAAACTCCGCCCACTGGCACCGTCGATGATCTGGACCTGCCTCACAAACTCAGACTCAGAACCAACTGTCTATGGGGGAGGGGGGTAATGAGATGCGCACCTTCCTGACACCATTGGCTGCTTGGTGAAGGAGGAGATCAGGGACTCCGTCATCATTAAAGTGCCCCAGTGCTGGACGACTGTGGCGAGAGAGAAGGTAAAATATACTGATACCCGCCCGCTCCTAAAGGGCTTTATGTAACAGGCCCCGCCCACAGCCCCACGAGTGTGCAGTACAGACCTGTGTGGGGCTCCGCGGTCGAGACTCCAGACGGTCTGCAGGTCTCGGGCTCTCAGCAGAGATGCTCCATGTGCTCCACAAAGCAGCAGGAACATGCTACCGGAGCAGTTCAGGTCCAGAGCAGGACATCCTCCACCCAGAAGGGGGAGCAGTAGGTCGACCTGCTCACTAACACACAGACATCTCTCAGTCGCTGTCGCACACATTCAAAGATAGACAGACAGGAGAGGTACCTGCTGATGTGCAGGAGCGATGACGAGTTGCTCTTCTTCAGCACCTCCCAGCTCCTCTCCTTTACTCTGAATGGCTCTGGAGTGAAGCCTGGAGTGGCCAGAGCCACAAGGGAGCGCAGCGAGACGGCCTCCACCGCTCCTGAACAAGCAAGCAGTGAGATCTCGCGGCTCAAAACCGTTACCTGAAGCTCAGACGTTCAACTGAGTTTCGTTTGGTTCCGTTCAGCACAGGAAATGCATCTTCTGGCCGAACGAAGCCAACGTCACCACATTTTACCCTCCGGCTAATGCTAGCACACTCACCGAGGCCGAACAGAACGTAATATTCTCCGGGCAGAGTCCGCTGCAGCAAGGGACCAATTAACTTTCCCTGTGCTGTGAGGTTAAAGGTCACCGGTCGACCAATCAGAGCGCCGGAGCGGCCCGAGAGCAGCACCAGAGACAAGTCCGACACCTGCGGGAGATTATCATCGGTATCAACAACATCAATCACAGCGTTCACTCTCGATATCGAACGAGCAGCTTCACTCTTTTCATCTTTATTGATGGATTCAGTAATAATCAATCATTATTGGTAATCTACACGCAATGTTTTAAAACTCGGCGGGCGAGTGGAGCTCCAGGACAGATTTACTGTTAGAATGTCGAATATCATTTAGAAACGCCTACCTTTTACATTTTTGTTACTAGTCACACATTTAATTACCGTATTTTTCGGCTCATAAGACGCACCGGCACATAAGACGCACCCAATTTTTAAAGAGGAAAATCCAGAAAAAAAAGATTCTGAACCAAATACTGTTGTAAAATATTTCATATCAACTGTGTAAAAGTTAACAGCCAAACATGTAACATGAACAGACAGTAAACAGTAAAAGTAACAAAAAAAAGGCTGTAATGTTTTTCTTTGCCCCCACTCATCACTCTAAAGTCCACCATTCGTTATCACCATCACTGTTCCAGTGCAACATTGTCACTACATTACTAATAATAGCCAGTAACATTGTCACTACATTACTAATAATATCCAGTAACATTGTCACTACATTACTAATAATAGCTAGTAACATTGTCACTACATTACTAATAATAGCTAGTAACATTGTCACTATTACTAATAATAGCTAGTAACATTGTCACCACATTACTAATAATAGCTAGTAACATTGTCACCACATTACTAATAATAGCTAGTAACATTGTCACTACATTACTAATAATAGATAGTAACATTGTCACTACATTACTAATAATAGCTGGTAACGTTGTCACTACATTACTAATAATAGCCAGTAACATTGTCACTACATTACTAATAATAGCCAGTAACATTGTCACTACATTACTAATAATAGCTAGTAACATTGTCACTACATTACTAATAATAGCTAGTAACGTTGTCACTACATTACTAATAATAGCTAGTAACATTGTCACTACATTACTAATAATAGCCAGTAACATTGTCACTACATTACTAATAATAATCAGTAACATTGTCACTACATTACTAATAATAGCCAGTAACATTGTCACTACATTACTAATAATAGCAGTAACATTGTTACTACATTACTAATAATAGCCAGTAACATTGTCACTACATTACTAATAATAGCTAGTAACATTGTCACTACATTACTAATAATGGCCAGTAACATGGTCACTACATTACTAATAATAGCTAGTAACATTGTCACTACATTACTAATAATAGCTAGTAACATTGTCACCACATTACTAATAATAGCCAGTAACATTGTCACTACATTACTAATAATAGCTAGTAACATTGTCACCACATTACTAATAATAGCCAGTAACATTGTCACTACATTACTAATAATAGCCAGTAACATTGTCACTACATTACTAATAATAGCTAGTAACATTGTCACCACATTACTAATAATAGCTAGTAACATTGTCACTACATTACTAATAATAGCTAGTAACATTGTCACCACATTACTAATAATAGCTAGTAACATTGTCACTACATTACTAATAATAGCTAGTAACATTGTCACTACATTACTAATATTAGCCAGTAACATTGTCACTACATTACTAATAATAGCCAGTAACATTGTCACTACATCACTAATAATAGCGAGTAACATTGTCACTACATTACTAATAATAGCTAGTAAGATTGCCCCCACATTAGTAATAATAGCTGGCACAATGCAGCTGCTTACCTGCTCCTTACGATCCGCGCTATGGTAGGATCGACGTGCAGAGATGGGCGATGACGTCAGCGCGCACCGCCGTACAAATACAGCCAACATTTAAACATCTGCCCTGACTATCCACAAATGCATTTAAAGATAGGAATAAATCTATTGTGACTAGTAGTAAATATATTTTGACTGGGCGTAAAGACATTTAGAGATATCTTCAATTGTAATTGCCCTAGTAAGAAAGTGAATTTGAGATATCTCCAATTATATATTGACTATTCAAAACTCAATTGAAGTTCATTTATTCCTATCTTTAAATGCATTTGCGGAGAGTCAGGGCAGATGTTTAAATGTTAAAAGGGCTTGCCATAGCCAATGGCTCCGGAGCTAGGCCGAAGCCGCGGGCTCTCTTACGCCTCTCCTACGGCCGTGACCGAGTTTTGGGGAAGTTAACAAACTTCAATGTTAAATACTCATTTTTAACAGACACATGCTGACACGTTTTTTTTTTCTTTGTAAACTGTGATAGAAAAAAACTAAGAATAAACCAGGTACGTTTGGACATGGCCTGAGGTCTCATGTACTTGCCCACATTCATCCCCCCCCCCCAATTGAAACCAGTCGTCCTGTCCCTGAAGCTGAAAAACACTACCACCATGCTTCACTCTTAAGACTGTATTGGACAGGTGATGAGCAGTGCTGTCTTGGTTAACATGCCTCTGCAACATAGCATGGAAGTCGAGGACACACAAACACT